>CM040241.1:189869036-189936632 GCA_022545495.1 Chrysanthemum lavandulifolium | reverse complement strand
AATTACTTGTGTGTTTGCTTAGATCTATGAAACCTAGTTATTGATTGTTGTGAGGTTGTCTCTTATCTTAATAGCTAAAAGCCATAGGAGTGCACCTAGGCTATCGTTGTGTTTATTGTGTGAGTTGTGCTTTAAGACAATAGGGTATTCGGGGGAGATAGTATTGCACTTACCGATCCCGTGTATTCTATAGGAGAGCTACAATTCATAGAGATAGGGAATATGCACCCCCTACGACTAATAGGAATATAACGCATTAAGATAAAGGAAGTGGCAATTCAACCGATCAATAAAAGATAACTAGGGAGTAATAGTATCTAAGTGAACACATTTTTAATAATCATACGAGCACACCTCAATTAGCATAAACTGTCCATAGTAATTAGATAATTAGATAAGTAGTTAAAGTAGTGAAATCGGTAGAAGTACCACCCCCCAATCATATACCCCGAGATATTTACCTTTGCTTTCTAAAAAACATAAAAAGAATCATCCTCAACCCCACCTTCTCGTCATATATCTCTTTCTAGCATTCCTATTCCCATAGAGAACGAAATCAATCCTTGAGGCTTACCTCATACTACACTACAACGATTAGGTTCACTGCCTAGAGAGTTGAAAAGCTTGCTCGTAGAAAAGGAGGTTTTCTCGACCCCGAACACTCCGTATCAAGTTTTTGGCGCCACTGTCGGGGAATATAATAGCTAGTTAGATTTCTATCTCGTTTAGGTTCACTTGCTTGATTCCTATCAAGTGATATTTTTCTATTTTCATTAGCTTCCTTGTAGTTTATCCTCCTTCTTCGTGTTTTTGTTCGTAACCTTGTCACTTATCACCATGGGTGACAATCCACCACCAAACAATGATCCACCACCGCAACAACCACTTCCACTCAACCCACCACCACTTGACCCGCCAAGAGGCCGTACTCTTGGTGAATACTCTAGACCGATCCATCAAGGCTATAGGAACAATCGAGCTCCCAATTCAAGCTTAAACTACGGCCATGCGATCCGACACCATCCGGTTGGTGCAAAACGGATGTGTATTCCATGGACTTTGTTCTGAAGATCCTAATCAGCATCTCAAGAATTTCCTAAAAATCGTTGACTCCATCGACCTTGATGCTACCACACGGGAGACCACGCACTTGCGTCTCTTCTAATTCTCTCTACGGGACCAAATATTCAAGGATAAGCATAGTTTCAAAGTTCCCGTTTTATTCTCCCTCCCTACACTTAAACTGAGCATTGTCCCTAATGTTCCCCGAAAGTATCAAAGTTATGATAACGGGAGGTAAGTAAAAGAGAAAGAAACTAGTACTCCCCTGATTAGCTCGGTAGGATCTGTGTGAAGTAGTGGTTAAATTCTTTCCCAAGAAGAATGTATGCGTGACAAGCTCCATCCAACATTATATTTCTTCTTCTTGATAAATAAAACCAGCACACTTTAAGAAAACAGACGAAACCATCGCATAGAATTGACAGTAAAATTATATATGACTCTACTACACTAGGATATAATGCTTGTGGAATAGATGTTTGCAGATTTTCTGGAATATTAAGACACGAGAATTTCCAAAATTACATAAATACGCGAAAATGAGAAGAACTTTATAAAATTTGTTTTGCCTCCTCGACGTAGTCGAGTTCTAATCTGGCGTTGTCGAGTTATCACAACAGGCCCAGTGCTGCTGCGTTTTCTGGAAAACTTACGGAAAAATTACACCTTTAAAATACGGAAAAATTCACGCAAAACATCCATTATGACTCGATACAAGCATTTGACTCTAACAAACACACATATATATCAATATCAATAATCGTAGTTCTCATGTTCACGTTCTTTTGAAAACGTGTGTAATCTTCCCTACACTTATCCTTTTTGTAAAATACCTTTATATGTAATTAAGACGAGGTTAAAGACAAAATAAAGCATTTTCACAAATTCAAACATGAGAACATACAACAATGAAAAGATATATGACACACAAACATGCAAACAATTAAGCATTCTTTGCCTCCCACGAAGCGCTTTTCTTTATGAGTCTTGTAGCTAGACTCGAAGTCGTGCTCCTACGTTGTCTCGTTTTTCATCCTCAATGAAAACTCTATCATATTGACAAAATTCTCATCTACTCTATACCTAGGTCCAAGGGTCAAACAATCCCTATAGTAAAGTCTCCTTTTCTCCCACATGGAGTTCAAGCCTTTTTCAACATCTTCTTCGCTCTTTTTCTCAAAAGCTCTAATGTTATCTCGCTCATAAAGGGATAAAGGGCCATATCCATTCATCTTCCAAGGCATCCTATAAGTGATCTCATCTTCCCCTTCCACAAACCTAACCTTTCCTTCGGATTTGTTATAGCTCATTTTAGACTTTTCAACAAATGGTTTTCCTAACACAACTTGGGACAAGCTATAGTCAATGACTGTAAGATATTGGATTTCATAAACACATCACATAACAATATATGGTTCGAATATGAGTAGGTTTTAGAGAGAGAAAGTGGAAGGTGGGAGCCTTTCTAGAGAGAGAAAGTGAAAGAAAACCAAAAAAGGTTAGATTAAGTGAAAGGTCCAACCCTCTACCTTGGGAGGTAGAGGGTATTTATAGTTACATACAATCGTCCTCCTAACAGATGTGGATCGGGGATACGGTGGGTAAAGACACATCCTTCCTCCACGGTGTTGCACTAAACTATTCTACGCTACTAGCTAACTAATTAACTCTTGAATAACGTAAATAACGACACATCTCACGAGCTAACATATGCTAGACCATAATTGGGGTGACCGACACTTTAACATGTAATTTCCAATTCTAACAATCTCCCCTAAGGAGGTCACCCCATGAAATACATTTTGCATCTTAGCATTCTATCTTTGACTTACATTACGAGCTCGTGACTTCTATTCTTTAAGTTCCATAATCTTTGTGCATTAGTAGCGATTCTTCAAAGTCCATTGCTTTGTTCTTTAAGTGGAGGTCTTTGAATCGATCCACATCTTTGATGATCTTGAGCTTTCATTGAGATCATCACCACACGAAATCTCTGGATCACCCTTTGTTGTGATGCCTTCATGTGATGTTGTGACTTTTGGACCGACATGCTCACACTTTTGAATCATGACATCTTTCCATCGAGTGGCGGAAGCTTTAAGCGGTTCATGATATTTGCATCAGTGTAGCGAAGCATAGTATAAAAATATCAAAACCAGGTTATGTAGATATGCACAGATCATGATTTCTTCAATTAAGTGTGGATCTTTGTGAGCATCTGACTTTGGATTGACTCTCAATTATGATCGGTTTGCAACCGTCAAATGTACCGCAAACAACGGTAGCAATAAAACACACGAAAGTGTCTTTGATCACTTTCGTTGAATTAAGGTACACGGCCCACGGTTCCCGTTGATCGATACAAGTCTCTTGCTGTGATCGGTATAATTCGAAGAATCACCTTGACAGGGTTTCGCATGTGCTCTAGCTGTTCTCAAACGGGCGTCTCAAAGAAGGCGACACGGAGTGGTGAAACGGTAATTGAGATTCGATTGATGAAAATTGATTTGAAAACAATCGTGTATTGCTTGAAGAAAGAGTTTTGCAATGCGACGAAGGTTTTATAAGAAAGATCAATTTTCAATCAAAATACCTTTGTATTTGAAAGAGAATACACATTCGATGTGCTAGAGAAAAAAGAGATTCGCACATCGAGCAGTTTTTCCAAAAGTATTTTTCAATCGAGATACTTTTACGGTTGAAAAGATGAATACACATTCGACGTGCTAGAGAAAGAAGGTTTGCACATCGAGCGGTTTTCCAAAAGCATTCGTCAATTCCATTCTGGACCAAGGTTGATTCAAGATTGAATCTCCCTATTGTTTCTATCCGGTTGTCACAAGCTTGATCTTCGAGAAGATCTCACATGTCACCCACCAAGAGCTTGTTTGATGTTGGCTCTAGAAGGATTTCCATCTTTATCGTGAATATTTTCATATCACTCGGATGTTACGGCAATACCACAAGGATAAAGCGTAGGACTCTTAATATATTCTTACTTTCCACATTGTGTGAAGCAAGTCTTCATTAATTTTGTATCCTAATGAGATATTGTGGATGATCTCTTGGCTCTAGACTTAATAGTGCACATTTGGTTCCTATCTGGAGACTAGGGAGGGTCTCCTTCTTCAATATCAACAATCTCTAAGAGAAAGTCGATAGATTATGTCGGTTCCCGTGAGAATGAAACAAGCCCTTTTAAGAGGAACTTGAGTAGCTTGGGAAGTTTAGTGCGATGCATCATTTGGGTCCATGATGTCTTGTCTTCAATACCGGTGTTACCTTAGTAACCACCATTAGCATATGTCTTGAACTCGGTTTACGCCTAAGGTTGAATTAATGGAGGGCTATTTCTTTTACCCTTTTTCTCATTCAATTCTTTTCATTCTTCAAACCCTTGATGCTTACTGAGACTTTATTACTAGAACCTTGTAGGGTTTATTCCGGTTCTAGCTCAATCTCGATCAGCACTCTTCCCATTTCTCATTTTCTCCTTTTTCATCATACCTAAGGACTTCTACACTATCTAGTGGATAGTCCCTGGGTAGATCCCTCCGGCTCTGGCGGGATCATGGGAACGAATACCTAACCTAACCATCCTTATAACACCATGCATAAAGTAAATTGGTCGGTCTTTTGGTATTGTTCTTTCTTCTCGAAACCAATTGAAAAATCATTTGGAAAATCAATCAAGGTACTTGTGATATAATATCAAAGCATTTTGTACCTTAATTGTTTTGATCTTTTAGAAATGCTCACCCTCAACATGTGCATATGATTTTATAAATTGTTTAGCACATGGAGGCAAGAGTTCTTTTGAAATAAATTCTTGATCACAATTTCCATGGAAAAAGCCATTTGATTTTCTTTGGTAAATTCTCCCCCTCGATATGTGCATAGGATATTTTAAATCATTTTATCACATAGAGGAAAGAGTTCTTTTTGAAGCACATTCACGATCACAAAAGCCATTAAGAAACCATTTAGAAAATCTATCAAGGTACTTTATGTTAAAACATAAAAGCTTTTGTACCTTGAAAGTTTGTTTTCTTTATGAAATGCTCCCCCTCAATATGTGCTTTGAAATTCGAGAGCGTTTAGCACATATGGGAGAGCAGTATGCACACTTGAATCAAAACGATCATCTTATATCAAATTTCATTATTAAATCACAAATTCTCCCCCGATCAAAAATATCAAACCCGTTGAGATTTTGGATCCCAAGTGATTTAATAAGGTTTAAAAAACATGGGAGAAAATGTGGCCTGATTTAAAAGCTCTTTTGGTTTTAGGTTAAATGCTCCTCCTCAACAAGTGCATTGTATATTTGAAATCGTTTGGCACATGGAGGCAGGAGTGCCTTAAAAGGATTAAAACATATTTGAGATTTAAATCACGATCTCTTCCCCGATTAAAAATTTCAAACCAATTGAGATTTTGGATCCCGATTGATTTAAATCATTTGGAAAAAATTTAGGGGAAAGACGTGGCAAAATTTAATTTTGTAAAATGACAGATGAGTTCCAATAACAGACATTAAAGATTGTTAGTGTCAGGTATGATAGTTTTTAGGAGATCTTTAGGTAAAATAAAACAATTTCACAATCAAACAAGAACAGAAAAAATTTCATTTTGAAAGATCTTGATTCTTAAAGAAAAATCATACCATGACATAACATTAAATCTTTAGATCACCACTTATTTTGTACAATCCGGAACTTTTGTGAAGAAATATCGTTTGAAAATATTTTATTTTAAATCACTCTCCCCCTCAATCTATGACCGAAGTCGATAATTGAGTGACTTAGGTTTTGATAAAAAAAGTCCGGTGATTTTCAAATTTTAGTCCAATTTATTTTTAAAAAAATATATTTCCATTTTCAAAACAATTTTTATCAAATATTTTGAAAAATGTTTAAAAATGGTATCCTGCACAAAGATAGGTTAGGTGTTTGAGAAGCTTATGTTGTTACTGTAGGGCTTGGAAGAAAAACAAATCTGCAGATCTTGATGAGACTTCTTACGTTGCATTTAATGCCAATCGAGGTCAAATTAAGCTCCGTTTCTTCATTTGCGATGAAGAAAACCATCTCACGATGCGGTGAGACCTCGTCACGTTGCATTTATGCCAACTCTCCATAGAAGTCCAATTAAGCTCCGTTTCTTCATTTTTCAACCCAAGATATAGTTACCCTTTCCTTCGCCATCCAATCATCTTCAATTGTGGGATCCGGATCGGGAACATTCTTATATACCATGATATCTGCATATGTTAGTGGACACAAACAGATATATGGTGGTCGACATCACCCAAACAGCAATCGACTAATAAAATTCAATTCAACATGTCAATCAGATCATACATGGGCATGGGAATTATATGTTCATCAATCTATAATCATCTAATCCTAACAATCACGTCCTAGAAACCTAGTCCTTCAACATAGGCAATTATATTTTTCAGATAAGCACGTAGGATGATTAAGAAAGCCCGTTAGATGATGTAAATTTGAAAAACATTCTCCCCCTCAATCAATGACTCTTTTTCTTGAAAAGTTTTAAAAGCGCTGAAGTCATTGATTGAGTTTTTCAAATTTATAAAACTTCTGATACTGATTGTTTTTGCAACTCAATAACCACCATTTTGTTAAAACAAATATTTTTCTGAAGAATTTTAGAAGAAAAAATATTTGAGTAGGAACAGCAGTCCTTCGAAATACTTTCCTTAATTTGTTTTAGGATAAGTGCACGAAATTTATAGAAAAAATGGTTTAGCGAAGCACTTTCCTTCCTTGAAGAGCGGGTTGCTATCGGAAATAATAGCAAGCCATAGTTTAACACGTATTACGATCAAAATAGCGTAAGCCATTTTTTGAAGCGAGATTCTGATCTGAAATAAGCATAAGCCATAATTTAAGCACGGGTTCTGATCAAATAACGTAAGCCATAGTTTTAGACATGTTTGAAAAGAATATTTACACCTCCTGCTCGAACTTCATCTATGGTCTCGTGACATTATTGAATGACATTTCTAAGACCACGGATATTATCGATACCGAAGACATGTCTTTGAAAAACAATATTTTTGGTATTTTTCAAATTTTCTGATTTTTATGGGTTTTTGTTGGTTTTAAATTTTCTCTTTTCTTTTTGTTGGTTTTATATTTTTGTATTTTTTTTCGATAAAATATATACGGATAGAGTAATAGTTTAAGAAGATGATGATACAAGTCTGAGATAATGAAATCGTTCGACACTTTGAAGAAAAGAAATCAACATCTCTTAAACTTTCACCACCAAAGCATTCGAGGCTTCTAAGAAAATCGTCGAACATGAGCCTTCACAATTTGAATCAATGGTAGCTTCCCCAAACCGACAAACATCGAATAAAGACCATTTCCCTAAGAAGTAGAGTTGAAGACAAAGCGGTCTCATTGAATGAAGCTCAACACCCCGAAGAAGATGAAAACACCGAAGTAACAAGTTGAAACATGGATCATCGTTGCGGTTATCAGACCCGGAATAAATGATTACGTTCGAGATCACATGAACTTGTTGTGCATCCCTGATGTACACATTACTCTTCGAGATTGAGCAGTTGTCTATTCAGGGGAACCATATATCAACATCTTCATTTTACCAAATGCATTCGGTTATCTTCCATATAACCAATCAGCCCATAATGAAGCAATAACGAAGCACTTTATCATAACCATATCGAAGATGTCGATAAGCAATATCATCTCACGCTCAAATATTCTTCTCATATTTCTTCCATTTGAACAACTGAAGTAACACATACCAAAAGTCTCCGAGACCACTTCCCCAAATAGTTGGAATAATACATCCTTCCCCAAATAGTTGGAATAATATATCCTTCCCCAAATAGTTGGAATACACGGAAGCCACGAGTTAAACACCGAGTTTCTGCGGTTATGACATTTGTCTCCCGAATAACTTCAATATAGAAGAAGTATTTAGTTAAGACGTGTACTCATTGTGTGTTTAGATGTATGTCTCCTTCCCCTTGTGGTTTTGATACCTCGGAATCAACAAAACATAATACACTCATATACTTGAAATAGAGAAGAACACAATTAGCTCAACTAAATCTTGTGAGAATCAAGCTACATAAACTCTCTCGACTATCTTAATCAACCCAGGATGTTTTAATTTAAGTAACCAATTGAAGAAGCAAACCCTATATACCAAACTTGAAGTGAAGTAGAATTCCCCATTTGTATCTTAATATTGCACTAATATTGGAAGAAACGTTGTAGAATTTATGCTCCAAGCAAATCTCAATACTCAATACTCAACCAAAGTATGAGACATTAACACCTCTTGCGATTATCCACAACGACATTTACGTGTGTCACTGAGTAAAACAATGTAACTTCTTAACGTTATAGTTAACCATGTCTTCAACCATCCATATCGACTGCTGGTAACTAGATAAACCAAGTCTTCTACATATATTTTAAGCACGAGCAAGTTATCATTGAGAGTCATGCATCCAACCAATTCCGACTTCAAGATAAAATAAGAATACACCTTTGTGAAAGTCAACTTCAATCTCAAATAAGTGATAAATGATTAACTCCGAAATAATCAACTTGTGTCAAATGTCCAACACGTGAATAAACATACAATCGGATGTTCATTGACCCACTGAATGAACCGGAACAAATGATTCCTCAACATCGATGCATTCTTCCTAAAGGTATACATGTAGAGGCCGATATGGAAGATTCACCAATAATGTCTTGACGGATGAGGTAGTCATTTTCCTTAATGTTCATGTGGTTGATTTATAGCGTGCACAATGAGAGGAACAATAATCCGTGAAGATTTGGCAAAGGAATACCAAAGAGCGGATCATTATTCAATAGTGCAACTACAATATCATGATAGTCATTATCAGCGCCTTGTGAAATGGCGGAGATAAGGTTTCTTGAGAATTCGAGAAGTACTTCTAGATGGTGAACCATTGAATCGGTAGGAACAGGAGCATGAGCTTCAAAAGCGGATGATCAACATTCGTTGGAGGTTGGAAGTACTCATCAAACATATCTTTGAAAAATAATGAATCCCAGTTATCCTTAGTAAGTGAAGCATTGGGCGTTGAAGGAGAGTCGTATGACCATAATTCAAGCATCCATTAACATGTAGTATATGCACTCTTCTCCCCCTCAAAAATTGCATCAGAAGTTGCCATTTTTGATTTGAACAAGTGAATAAGAATATACACCAAACCATGAAGATTGTTGATGAGGAATGTCGATGAGAATGGTCATACACATGAAGATTTCTCTTTTTGAAGATAAAGCGCGCTCAAGCGTACACCTTTCTTTCTTTGAGGCAGGGCTGAAGTGTTATCTGCGGGCGCCATAGTGATGAAGAACGAGGCTGAATCGATGTGAGCAGGCGTCATTGCCGATTTGAATATCAAGGTTGAGTTACTTGGACCCGTGAGTTATGAGATATCAATCCATTTGTTATCCATACTTTAAGCCGATCCATGTAATGAAGGATCGAAGTATCTGCAATCGAGTAAGGAATACCGCACTAACATTACAAGCTTGGTTGCATATATATGGGTTAGTGACATTAGTATCCAAACTCTTTGGGGCTTCACGGTCAACCTTGATTTTGCCATTAGAAAATAGCTTTCGGTGGTATCCACCTAAGTCCGACATCCTTAAACATTCTACCGATGGTATCCACTTATGGCAGGTCTAGGATTGTTAGGCTTCATGCATAGTGGGAGACTTATCCTTATTCCTAGTTTCTAAAGATTTAGCAGTTGGGATCCATCTAGGTGAAGTTTTAGGTTTGTTTTGCTTCATCACATGTTGAACCTTAGCCATGTTAGTAGCCTTAGTGGATTGTACCTTAGCATGTGAATTAGGAAAATGTTTCTTATTCGGAAAAGACTCAGAATTTCTAGTTTCATTTTCTACATGCTTAGCATTCTTTTTCATAAAACTACTCTTAGAAGCAAGCCAACCCTTAGTATTTTGAGAGTTCCTAGGTAATGGTTTACTACTACTAGCAGCGCCTTGAAATCTCATGGAATGCATCACCCTAGGTCTTGCACCTAATATTCCGTCTTTTCGAATCTGTGCCTTTTTTCTAGCTTCTTCAAGATAATAGTTCTTCCGCAAGTCATTCATATCATATGAATTCGGGTTTTAATGCTTGGTTTTGACCTTCGTTTTAACTAATCCTAGAGTCTTGGGAGTAGAAGTAGCAACTTGTTGAGGGTTATGAGTTATAAGCATTATTCCTAGGTAACTTAAGTGAAGTTACTGGTTTTGACAAAACTTGTATCGCATCAACTTGGGAGGCAAGCCTTTTCTTTAAAGATTTTGTTCTTTCAGATATAAATGTAGAAGGCTACCTAACAACGGACCGGTCTCTAGTGGGATGAGAAATTGGCTTCCCCAAGGTTGATGGTTTTGTAAACTTAGTGTTCACACTTTTCCCTATGGTTTTTCTAAGCTCATTCTTTAAGGCAACAATGGCGAAACTCTTTTCTTGAAATTGAGCATTGAGCTCATCAATTTTTGCTATCAAAGAGTTTGTTTGTTCCATTGACTTAGTTCTAACTTCTTTGACAGAGTCTCTTAGTTCTATGTGATGCTTTCTCAAAGACTCATTTTCCTTTAGTAATTTAGCCACATAAATTGTGAGTTCATTATTTCTTGTTATAATAGCATCAATGTCTTGTGTATTCATGACTAAATTACTTTTCACATTCAAGGTAAATATGTTTCTTGATTGTAAATGGTTGAGTCTTTGTCTTGAAGTCGAGCTTTCAAAGTGTTAATTTCAAAAGTTCACGGAATTCAGGAAGTTCTGGATTTTTACATGGTTTGTTAAGTTGAAAACTTTCTTCTTTACTCTGTATTGCAATTTCAAGTGAAATGCAATGTTTTTCAAGATTTGAGAATTTGTTTGAAAGTTCATCAAAAGCCTTTTTATCAACCATATCATTAGTTTTGAAACACTTAATCTCAGACTCAGCCTCGGTTACAGAACATTTATCAAAGTCATGTTTAGCATCATGATCAGTTTGTATAAGTACTTTATCAGATGCACTATGTTGAACGAGAAAGGGTACCTCATTACATGACACTGTTCAATTGTCGGTCGATATCTGCATCCACATCATGTGTAACAAGAGTCAACGAATCTGCTTTGGCTGTTTCAAGCTTATCTATCTACGAGCCTCTGTATTCGGTGTTAATTGATCCATCATCCGGTGCTTTACCCAACTCAAAGACTACAATCTTTTGATTGTGCCGACATTCATTCCCATTTCTGATTTCAGCATCTACTTCTTGTGTATTAAGAGTAACTGAAGAGCTGGTTACATCATTAATTGTTGTCTCTGACATTCTACATTCAACAACACCCGACCTTTCAACAGATACATTACCCAATTCATCACAACATTCTGTCAACAGCACCAGACTCTCATCTATTATTTCATCTTTCTGAGTAACTTCCTCAATATACTTCTCTACATTGTCCATGAGATGGATAAGTGTCTCTATGAACACGCTAATTTCAATTCCAGTGTGTTTCTTGAAAGACATTTCAGTCATGTCTTGATCATAATCTGATGTAAATTCCCCACTGATGAATGACTGAAATTGGCTGTGGATCACCTAAAGTGCAGCTCTAGAACAATCTTCTTGAACCTTTTCTTTGACAAGTTGTTGTTCCAATTGTTCTAAGTTCAATAGTAATGTTCCCGTTAATGTGGATAAATCTTGACGGAAAAGAGCATTGCACATTCTTTCCATACCAAAGGTAGAAGTAACATGAGGTGTGAGTGAAGTTGTTGATAGGGTATAATGCTGACATTCCTTTTCATGGCATTACTCTTAGCATTAGCAGTGCAATTCATTCTCATTGTACTCGAACATGAAGATCTCACGTCCTCATTGATTAATTCAAACATCTTTAACCGTTCGATGTAGCATACATTATCATTGTTGTCCACAACATCATACAATTTAAGTACCTCGAAATCAACTGGGTCGGAGAGTAAGACATGATGTTGTAGTATACACGGGATTTTACAAGTCTATAATTAAAACCGAAATAGATTCTTTGCGAGATTTTACAAAATCAAGAAGAAACCGTGATATAGTGACCAATAGAACGTGTTAAGATAACTGATGGATCGACACAATGATAGACAATTGTGTGTTGGGTCTTATGATTGTTTGTAGGATTAGCATAGATGTTGTTTGGTTATGATTTGGGTTGGTTGTTGCACGATTTTACGGAGAAATTTAGGTCTAAAAACATAAAAACCTCAATAACTTCTGTTCGGAGCGGATTTAGGCCTCGAAGGTTGACCCGAATTAACCTTATTTTATTCGGCGTGCCATTCTCCTCGTTCTTACGGTCGTTTTGATGGGTAGAACGCTGAAAACGGAGTTACGGTTCAAAAGTTATGGCCGTTTGAAGTTTTGTCGGGGAAAAGTCAACAAGTCGCTAGTAAGACAAGTCGCTAGTAAGACAAGTCGCTAAGTCACCAAGTCGCTAAGTAATAACTCGCTAAAAGCACAAGTCGCTATGAAACAAGTCGCTAAAGAAACAATTCGCTAAGTTGACAAGTCGCTAAAGAACAACTCGCTAAGTGGGCAAGTCGCTAAGGAACAACTCGCTAAGAGACCAAGTCGCTAAAGAGCAACTCGCTAATCACAACAAAGACAAGTCGCTAGAAATAATAAAGACAAGTCGCTAATCCCACCAAGTCGCTAGCCGTAGTGGAGAATCCACTAACTTGTACTGTTTGTCGGCTTGTCTCAATAGACAAGTCGCTAAGCTCAAGTCGCTACGACTAACACTACAACTCGCTAGAAATTACTGAAGCAAGTCGCTACGAAGAATTTCACAACGAGACTCAAGTCGCTACCTTGAAAAACTTCAAAAACACACTTTTCAATCCAAAACAAGCCCAACCACAGTGATTCAAGCTTTCCAAATCAAAACCCAAGCACTTACAATGATGCTAAACACAAAAGTACACTCAAAATTCAAACTTTAACACAAGAAATGATCCAAATGATGCAAAAACCACTAAGCTTTTTCAAACTCCAAAACCATATAAAACCACTAGAAATCCAAGGATAAGTAAGAGAGATGATCAAACCATGGCTCTTGATACCATTTGTAAGATATTGGATTTCATAAACACATCACATAACAATATATGGTTCGAATATGAGTAGGTTTTAGAGAGAGAAAGTGGAAGGTGGGAGCCTTTCTAGAGAGAGAAAGTGAAAGAAAACATAGAAGGTTAGATTAAGTGAAAGGTCCAACAATTCGCACATCAATGTCCAACACGTGAATGAACCAGAGCAAATGATACTTCAACATCAATGCATTCTTCCTTAAGGTATACATATAGGAGCTAATCTGGAAGATTCACCAATAATGTTTTTAAGCGGATGAGGAAGTCATTTTCCTTAATGTTCATGTGGTTGATTTACAGAGTGCACATTTGGAGGAACAATAATCCGTGAAGATTTGGCAAAGGAATACCAAAGAGCGGATCATTATTCATGAACAATAATCCGTGAAGATTTGGCAAAGGAATACCAAAGAGCGGATCATTATTCATGAGTGCAACTGCAATATTATGATAGCCATTATCAACGCTTTGAGGAATAACTGGAGATTGGGCTTCTTGAGTAGTATGAGTTGTACTTTTTAGATGATCAACATTCGCTAGCGGTTGGAAATACTCATCAAACATATCATGAAACAATGAATCCCAAACAATAAATCCCGGTTGCATTGAAGGAGAGTCATATGACCATAATTCAAGCATCCATCAACATGTAGTATATGCTCTCTTCTCCCCCTCAAAAATTGCATCCGAAGTTGCCATTTTTGATTTGAACAAGTGAATAAGAATATACACCAATGAACGTAGATCCACTTGAGAGTTGAAAGAGCTTGGAAAAACATGAAGCTGGTTGATGAAGAATATCGATGAGAATGGTCATACACATGAAGATTTCTCTTCTTTTGAAGATAAAGCGCACTGAAGCGTACACCTTTCTTTTCTTTGAGGAACTGGGCTGAAGAGTTATCTCTGACGCCATAATGATGAACGAGGCCGGCCCGGTGTGAGCAGACGTCATAGCCGAATGAATATCAAGATTGAGTTACTTGAACCGTGAGTTATGAGATATCAATCCATTTGTAATCCATACTTTAAGCCATTCCATGTATTGAAGGATCAAAGTATACTCTGAATGAGTAAGGACTACACACTAATATTACAAACTTGATTGCATATATTTTGGTTAGTGACATCAATATCCAAACCCTTTGAGTTTCACGGTCAACATTGACATTGCCATTGGTAAACATCTTTCCTGTAGGTATCCACCTAAGTCCAAAGATCCTTAAAAATTCTACCATATGGTATCCACTTATGGCAAGGTCTAGGATTGTTAGGCTTCATGCATAGTGGAAGACTTATCCTTATTCCTAGTTTCCAAAGATTTAGCGGTTGGTAACCATCTAGGCGAGGCTTTTGGTTTCATTTGCTTCATATACCTTTGTGGATGACTTAGTGTAAATCCTAGACTTAAGGTTGTACCATTGCATGAGCATTTACTTTCTTGAGGATTTTGTGAAACATTTGTCATGATTAGCATTAAAGATACATTTCGGACACTTTGAGCAAAGCGACTTGTTTGGATTCGAAATAGATCTAGATTTCTTAGAGTGATCTGCTATGGGAATAGCTTTAATTGAAACACAACTACTCTTAGATGTAAGCCAATCCCTAGTATTTAGATTAGTGTTCCTAGGTAATGGTTTAGAACTACTAGCGATGCCTTGAAATCTCGAAGAATTCATCATCCTAGGTCTTGCACCTAAAATTCCGTCTTTTGATTACGTGCCTTCTTTCTAGCCATTTCTAGATAAGAGTTCTTATACAAGTCATTCATATCAATTTTCCTAGGCAAGTGAGGTGAAGTATTGGTTTTGTCAAAACTTGTTTCGCATCAACTTGGGAGGCAAACCGCGTTTTGAAAATTTTGGTGTTCGGATCTAAACGCATTTGGTTGTCTAATAATTGGTTTCCCAAGTTTGATGGTTTTGAAAACTTAGTGTTCACACTATTCCCTATTGTTTTGAGCTCATTTTTAAAGCAACAATAGCGAAGCTCTTTTCTTGAAGTTGAGCTTTGAGATCATCAATTTTTGCTATCAAAGAGTTTGTTTCCATTGACTTAGTTCTAGCTTCTTTGATGAGTCACTTAGTTCTATGTGATTCTTTCTCAAAGACTCATTTTCCTTTAGTAATTTGGCCACACAAAGCTGCTAATTCATCATTTCTCATTTGAATATCATAAATAGCATTAATATCGAATTACTTGTAACCAAATTACTTTTCACATGCATACGAAATATGTTTCTTCAAATTGTTGATAGTCGAGTTTTTGGCTTGAAGCTGAGCTTTTAAATTTTTTATTTAAAAAAATTCACGAAATTCAAGAAATTACGGATTTTACATGGTTTCTTTGTTTGAAAACTTTCTTCTTTACTCATAGCAACGCAATTTCAAGTGAAATGCAATGTTTTCAAGATTTGAGATTTTGTTTGAAAGTTCATCAAAAGCCTTTTATCAACCATATCATTTGTTTTGAAATTATTAGACTCGGCCTCAACCAAGGAGCAGTTATCGAATCATGTTCGGCATTGAGATCGGTTTGTTTAGGTACATTAGCGGATGCACTATGTTGAAAAGTTAAGGGTACCTCATCACATGAAACTGTTCATTTATCGGTTACGATATCTCGCATCCACATCATGTGTAACAAGAGTCACCGAACTCTTTGGTGTTTCAAGCTTAAGCGTCTACGAGCCTCGTATTCGGTGTCAATCGATCCATCATCCGATGCCTTACATGTCTCAAAGACTACAATCTATTGATTGTACAGACATTCATTCACCTTTACGATCACAACATCCACTTCTTGTGTAATGAGAGTTCTTGAGCGGTGGTTACATCATTTATTGTTGTCTCGACATTCTCGCATTTAGCAACACCTAATTCTTCAACCGATACATTACCCAACTCATCACAAATATCTCTCATTGCTGTAATCTCATCCACTTTTCATCTTTCTCGTAACTTCCTCAATATACTTCTCCACATTATCCATGAGATGGATAAGAGTCTCGTGAACATGCTAATTTCCATTCCAGGTGTGTCTCTTGAAAGATATTTCAGTCAAGTCTTGATCATAATCGATGTGAATTCCTTAATGAATGACCAAATTGTTTGTAGATCACTTGAAGTGCGACCTTTGAACTATCCTTTTGAACCTTCTCTTTGTCAAGTTGTAGTTCCAATTGCTCTAGGTTTAACAACAAAGTTCCTGTTAATGTGGATAAGTCCTGATGGAAGAGGGCAATACATGTTCGTTCCATTCTTATGAGTAGAAGTAACATGAGGTGAGAGTGAAGTTGTTGATAAGATTCAATGCTACTTTCTTTATGCATGGTATTTTGTAGCATTAGCAGGTGCAATTCATTCTCATTGTACTCAGAACATGAAGATATCACATCCTCATTGATTAATTCAAACATCTTTAATCGTTCGATGTAGCATTCATTATCATTGTTGTCCACAAGATCATACAATTTAAGCACTTCGAAATCACCGGGTCGATGAGTGTAAGACATAATGTTGTAGTATACACGGGATTTTACAAGTCCGTGATTTAAACCGAGAAATAGATTCTTTAGCGATTTTACAAAATCAAGACGAAACCGTGATATACTGACCAATAGAACGTGTTAAGATAACTGATGGATCGACACAGTGATAGACAATTGTGTGTTAGGTCTTGTGATTGTTTGTAGTATTAGCAGAGATGTTGTTTGGTTGAGATTTGGATTGGTTTATGACCGTTTTTATGGAGAAATTTAGGTCAGAAAACATAAAAACCTCAATAACTTCTGTTCGGAGCGGATTTAGACCTCGAAGGTTGACCCATTAGTTTATTCGGTGTGCCATTCTCCTCGTTCTCACGGTCGTTTTGATGGGTAGAACGCTGAAAACGGAGTTACGGTTCAAAAGTTATAGCCGTTTGAAATTTTGTCGGGAAAAGTCAACAAAACGCACTGATGAAATGGTCAAACCGCTTCTAACAATCCTCTATGAAGACAAATCGCTAGTTACAAGTCGCTAGATGCTCAAGTCGCTAGAGACAACTCGCTAGATGCTCAAGTCGCTAGAGACAACTCGCTATGAACCAAGTCGCTACACACAAGTCGCTATGAACCAAGTCGCTAAACACAAGTCGCTATGAACCAAGTCGCTAAAGAGCAACTCGCTAAGTGGCCAAGTCGCTAAAGAGCAACTCGCTAGTAACAACAGAGACAAGTTGCTAGAAATTGTAAAGACAAGTCTCTACCAAAAATAGGCGCCAAGTCTCTACGAAAATAGGCTACAAGTCTCTACCAAAATAAGTGTCAAGTCTCTACCAAAATGGGCTACAAGTCTCTCGAAAATAGGCATCAAGTCTCTACCAAAATAGGCTACAAGTCTCTAGACAGATACATTGAATCTGGACACATGTTACACAAGTCTCTGAATCATAACCACAAGTCTCTACGAATTATAACCACAAGTCTCTGAATCATAACCACAAGTCTCTACGAAGAACATAAACTACAAGTCTCTGACAATCATAACGACAAGTCTCTACGAAGAACATAACCACAAGTCTCTACGAAGAACATGACCACAAGTTGCTAGGTAGAAATATTCAAAAAACACCACTTTTCAATCCAAAAACAATCCAACCACACTAATTCAAGCCTTCCAAATCAAAACCTAAGCACTTATAATGATTCTAAACACAAAAGTACAATCAAAATTCAAACTTTAACACTAGGAATGGTCAAAATGACGCAAATACCACTAAAATTTTTCAACCCCAAAAGTCATATAAAACCACTAGAAATCCAAAAACATGAAAGATGAATGATCAAACCATGGCTCTTGATACCATTTGTAGCATATTGGATTTCATAAACACATCATAACATATCAAATGGGGCGTATAGTTTAGAGGTTTTAGAGAGAGAAAGTAGGGTGGGAGCCTTTCTAGAGAGAGAAAGTGAAAGAAAACATGGAAGGTTATATTAGAATGAAAGGTCCAACCCTCTACCTTGGGAGGTAGAGGGTATTTATAGTTACATACTACACGTCTTCCTAACGGACTGTGGATCAGGCATACAGTGGGTAAAGACCCGTCCTTCCTCCACGGTGTTACACTAAACTAATCTACGCTAATAACTAACTAATACACTACTAAATAACGTAAATAACTATATGTCTACGAGCTAACTTATGCTATATCATAATTGGGGTGATCGACACTTTAACATGGAATTTCCAATTCCTAACACAACCTCCAGGGGGAAGTAGTGTACGCTACTTTACTTAGTATAGTTTATGAAGTATTTTACATTTGGGAGAAGAATTGTTGATGATTCATTGCATGTTCCCCTAAACAGATATTCACCAAAACCAAAATTTGTCATAACACATTCAATCTGTCATTGACATCACGGAATTGATCTTTGGCTTCAAGTCCAAATCTTTTACAATCATGTCAATCTCTCCACGAGGCAAACCATCGACCAAGCGGCCAGTGGTAAGCTTATTGAACTTACTGCGGAAGATTCGTGGGGACAATAGAGGACCTTGCCCTCTATGACAACGAATGTTGAAATGACCCCTGCGAGTTGCCCAAAACCGTAAAGGCAATATCCTTGCCTCCAGTTGACTCACAACCTTCCAATTGTAGGATGCTTGAACTTGAAGATCAAATCAAATTCCTAATAAGTTCCTACGAAGCTCCTAAACCTTCATGCCAAGTGAACAAAGTCTCTTCCTTGTGTGAGTTATGTAGTGGTACTCATGACACTCGTAATTGCATGAGACTCTCCGAACAAGCTTTCGTTGACTACGCATCCTCGCGTACTAACGGAGTTGGAGGAAGATTTCCCATAACCCCCGGACCTAGGACTTACAACAAAGCCCGACAGGCATGGAAGGGCAAACCCGGCTATAATTGGAGTCAAACCAAAGAATTCACCTCTAACGACTCCTCATGGCCCCATAACTTGGAAGGGATGATGCGAAACTCCGCGACATCCCAAGAAGCACAAATAGCCAAGCTTTCGGATCGCTTTAATCAAAAACAAGCAGAGATGGATAGGAAGATAGATAACCTCTTGAAAGCCATTACCAATCATGATAAGACGACAACCGAAAAGGTTAATGCCATCTCGACTCACTCCTCCGAAAAATCTCCCCTTGTAAAGATTAAGGACCCAAGCAAGTACTTCGCTCACTCACAATTAGGCAATGAAACTAGGGACCCGTCTTCATCAAAGCATGTTCACTTCGTCAATGCCATCACCCTAGTAATACCAAATAGGAATAATGAGGAAGCAAACCATGAGACGATGCTTGAGGTTAATGAGACTCCTAAGGATGAAACAACCAATGAAGTAGATGAAGTAGGTGATGAATACTTCAACAAGTTTCTTACAGAAGAGGAATTTTCATACCACCCACACCTAGTGCGCGACCTTCGTCCTATTTTTATACTATGAGATGCCAACACATCACCTTTGGAAATCCTAGAAATCTCAACATACCTTGTTGCATAGGACATTTTTTCGTGGCAAATGCCTACATCGATCACAAGTCCCCAATTAATATCATGACTAGCACATACTATAATTGGGTGATGAAAAAATCTATCCCAAGTAGGCAAGATCCCGACGATCCTAGAATAAGATGTAATTTCCTCGGTAGAGTTAAGGGATTTCCCGTCTATGCAGGAAGCTTCACGTACCTAACGGATTTCGTGATTGTGGAAGATATTAGTACGACTATAGATCCTAGCTTGTCCCATGTAGTTCTAGGGAAGCCATTCATAGATAGCTCCGGGATGACTTATGATCCATCATTAGGGGTAGTTAGATTCAAGGATGAGACCGATGACATTGCCTACCAAATGCCATTCAAGATTGAGCATTTCTCATCACTATCCAATAATGAGAAAGAACTTAAGCTATCGGTCTATTATAGGAATGAGAAGGATAGAAGGAGAGGAGTAGATTATGTGATGAGTAAGATATTTGGATTCTATAAAGAATGTGTAAAGTTAGGACTGGAATATAGAACCAATTGGGAGCATGAGGATTTCCTTGAAAGATGCACAATATGACATAACTATGCTATGAAAAATCCCTATAGAAATCATCATGAGGAAGGAGATGATGATAATGAGATCACGTAGGGGCACGAATTCGAGTCTAGCTACAAGACTTATAAATAAAGAAAATCACTTCTTGGGAGGCAACCCATGCTTAATTATTTGCTTGTTTTGTTTTTCAATTTTGTTTGTGTGTTTATATATATTTTTCATTGTTGTTTATTCTCATGTTTGATTTTGTGAAAAAGCTTTATTTTATTTTTAACCTCGTCTTAATTGCATATAAAGGTATATTACAAAACGATAAGTATAGGGAAGATTACATATGTTTTTAAGAACATGAACATAAGATTAACAATAATTAGAATTTTATATATTTGTGTGTTTGTTAGAGTCAAATGCTTGTATCGAGTCATAATGGATGTTTTGCGAGAATTTTCCGTGTTTTAATGAGGTAAATTTTCCGAATTTTTCGAAAAACATACCGGACCACTTCGTCGGGATAACTCGACCAGCATCAGATTAACACCACGACGCCGAGCAATGTAAAAAGAATATCAATTTCGTTTTCAGGTAACTTGTGTTATTTGGAAATTCCCAATTCTTAATTTTCTAGAAAACGCAAACATCCATTCCACAAGCATTATATCTTATTCGCTTTTTAGTTTAGTTTTGTTTCATATATAGTTTTACCGTCGATTTTACGCGAGGTTTCGTTTAGTTTTCTTATAAGTGTGCAGGTTATATTAGACAAGAAGAAGAAACACATATTGGAAGCACTTATTACTTATTCATTCTTCTTGGAGGAGGATTTAACCGCAACTTCATAATATCCTACCGAGCTAATCAGGGGAGTACCAGTTTCTTTCTCTTTTACTTACCTTCCTTTATCATAACTTTGATACTTTCGGGGAACATTCGGGACAATGTTCAGTTTAAGTGTAGGGAGGGAGAATAAAACGGGAAGTCAGAAACTATTCACTCATTTGATTTTTGTCTTGTCCTTAGTAAATTGTGTAATAAACTATGAGAAATATTTGTTAGGGCAATTTTAGCACAAAATTTTAATTTTTTTATGGCATTACGAGTTCAACTTTAGTCTTAATAAAGCGTCTCATGGATAGGAATTATATGACTAGTACAAAAAACCGTTTACCACTCAAATCCCACCCCAAAAATGTGAGGTTTGCCCCTAGATCTTTAGGAATAAAAGCATTCATCTTTAATGCTTAGTGAGTGTACCGATAGTATAATAGATTCTAGTACTTGTTTTGTGATGCATTCCAAGATCGCTAGTGATACTACATTCATGTAGTTAGGATTAACTAAATGATAAGAGGCATTAGGATAACCCTTGTTTTAAACCTGTAATTTAATTACGTCATCCACGAGAACGATCAACCCCTGGGCTTACCCCATACTATACTATAACGATTATGTACACTGCCTAGTGGGTTGTAAAGCTTGCTCATAGGAAAGGAAGTCTTTCGACCCCGAACTCACGCATCAGTTGCTTATACCGATTTTCGACACTAAGCTAAATGTCTAGTTTTAATCTTAGCTATAACCAATCTACACAACACTACACACAATACTTCAGGGACTTACACACCGTCCGGATCTACAGTTACACAACAATTCTCGACTTACAAACAAGTCGGATCTATCAATATACAATAATGGAGATTAAGGGAGTTTAGATCAAGAAGAGAATCGTAACAAAGGTTACGTATGTGATGCCCATTTTACAACACTTCGTTTCTTGGTAAATAAGAGCGTTCTTTTCTTTGCACTTTGATGGAAGAATGTGATCACTTATAAACAAATATAAAAAAAAAATAATGTGATCAAAAAAGGTAATAGAAGAGGGTGGGAAAGAACATAGAAATTATGTGCAAAAAGGGTTGTGAAATCAGTTGAAATGGTTCAGTATTTATAGCCAGCTCGAGGAGCGGGGGACGGTCCCGTAAATAAGGACGGTTCCTAATATATAAGGGACCGTCGCTCCTATAAGGGACCGTCCCTAGGACGCTTATGATTTTGTCCTGTTTTGGTGAAATATTTTTCCTGGTGAAGGTGGTATCTTTATGGGCGCGAAAACACCAGATTTTGAATATTTTTCTTATTAAAACATTTCTTTGTAAATACAAAAATAATTCGTGTAACTTATTTTTGTAAAAAGGTTTTGTCACATTTATAAAAATGTGAGGTTTAAGGACAAAATTATTTCTTTGATCACTTAACAAGTTTGATATATTGTTTGTTAGTACCTTAAGTGATATTGTGTCGAAATGGACTTTTACGACTAATAACTTGTTTACGTATATTTTTACGTACTGTGTTTTTACATTTTGTGATTATCAAAACATATGGAGGTCGAAAAATATAAATAACGTTTTTAACATTATTTGTATTAATAATAGGGAAAATTGTCACACGGCATAGATTTATCACGGGGAACAGGATGAAACATACCGATATGTATAGAAATCATGAAGATGTCAAGTCACCAACATAAGTATTCCGAACATGTAGTTGAGAATAGTTTTTTATTCCCAAAGACGCGTCTTGTTTTCACTAGATGAATCATGCTAGATTCCGACGCAACTTACTTCTGATTAATGTGACGAAATATATAAAGTAATCATTAGATTATTGATTTTTTGTGAGTTCGTAATCTCTTCTAGCGAATAAATCTTCGCTTTAAAAACTTATTGAAAGAAATGACGCTTAAAAATTTGAGACTTTTTGTAGTAGAATTGGGGTTGGGTTATTACGGAACACATATTTTCCGGTAACTATAAACAAGGAAAATAAAATCATAATAATTTGCAATTTGATCACAAATTGTTTCACAATGCACCGACTTCTCTGTCATTTGTGCACGTCATTTATATTAAATTTGCATTAGGTTCGCAATAAAATCGTAGTTGATCGCACTTGTCGCTGCGCTTCAAAATAATCTTATTGATTAAAGAAGTGAGATCAATAAAAAAACACATCTAATCTAAAGAATAAACCATAAGATCTCAACCATCCATTTTCTTTTCATCCAATGGATGAGATGAAAGCAAAAACTAACAAAGAAAGGGTAGACATATAATTGTATAGAAACCCCTTTCCATCTTTAAAAAAAAAAAAAAAAAAAAAAACAACATATCTTGTTCAAGCTACTAAAAATACACCATTACGACGTTAATTAAATCATCTTTCTATAGATATGCACTTTTATATACTTTCGACGATTTTTTTCAAAATTTCCAATCAAGAAAATCACACGTGATTAAGTGAAAAAAACACGTGATTTGTTATTTTTAAAAATCATGTTGATCTACCAAAAATCACAAGTGATCCACAAAAGAATCACATGATCCACCAAAAGAATCACATGTTATTTTACAAGTCACATTCGATATTTAGAGTAATAAATCACATGTGATCAATCAACTTATTCCTTCATTTTATAAAACAAATTCCTGAAATCACGTGTGATTTTGTTATTTATTTTTTTTGCTTTGTTATAAAAAATGTAAATTACGTGTGATTCAATTTTAATCTAAAATGAGTAAATCACATGTGATTTACTTTCAAAGAATAATTTAAAGTAAAATAACATGTGATTTGCGGTAAATCACATGCGATTTGTAGCAAATCACATGTGATTTGAGGTAAAAATCACATGTGATTTGTGATAAATCACAAGTGCATTGATATTGATACAAACCTGTAACTAAATGGAAAACTAACCCTTATAGAAAATCAAAACTACATTCTAATAGACTAGAGTAAAAAATGTTACACGCTTCTTCTTAGATAAATAAACAAAGGGTAAGTTATCCACACTATTTTATAGGGAGGGTTTCAGATGATTGATCATTGACGGATTATACAAGATGTGATCGCGGTTGCATTTGCTTAACCAAACCTCTATGATGTGACAATATAGAGAGAGTTCTTATATCACATCCCAATAAACAAATGAAAAAAACAAAGTACAAGTATAGTGTATTTTATGGGGAATATTACTACTTTCTTTTATCTACCCTATGCGCTTTTTCCCTATTAAACACGCTTCATTTCATTTTGAAATTGTATTTTCTTCTTCAACAAACCTGCAACGACCATAACGTTTTTTGCCGGAAAACCATTTGCGAATGCAAGGACGTCTTTCGACAACAAAAAAACGATATCTTTTCATGCATCATCACTATGACACCTCTTTATCACATTTAAACCGATTAACATAACGAAAAATAGAGTAAATTACATAAATGGTCCTTGTGGTTTGGCGAAAATTTCACCTACCGTCCCTCAAACTTAAAAGTTGCATAAATCATCCCTATCGCTGCCAAAGAATAACATGAATGGTCCTTTTGAGGCATAAAAGTTGTATAAAAGTTGCATAAATCATCCTCGTGGTTTGGCGAAATTTCACCCACACGTCCTCAAAAGGACCATTCATGTTATTCTTTGGCAACGATAGGGACGATTATGCAACTTTAAGTTGAGGACGGTAAATGAAATTTTTGCAAAACCACAGAGACCATTTATGTAATTTACTCCGAAAAATATGATGCCCCCAAACTATTTGATGCACTGGGCCGTCAGATCTGCTAGTCACACAATCACCACCGTCCCAAACAACCCCAGACACCGAACACCTCCTGATTCCGGGCGACTGTTGCGATTGTTACCGGCGGAGGAGCGAGGAAGGAAGCGGCATCATTTTCTGTCGTGATCCACGTAATCATTTTCCGGCGACATCTCGAGTGAACTACATCTAGATCTGGTGAGAGTGTGTGCGACAGTGCGAGTATGAGAAAATAAGGGTGGATTGCAAAATTACAAGGATGTCCTTCCGTTTTGTACTTATTTAATATTAGGATTAATTTACACTATTAGATCTAAAAAGATTGAATGGTGAGTATTGGCGATTTTTTTTAAATAAGTTGTGTTCTCTATTGATCTTTTCTCATTGATTAAAAAGGGCACATTTGTTAACTTATAGCTAGCTACAAAAGCTACAAACGTAATTACAATTAGGCGTCAAACATTATACACACAAAACATATTTATTTAATATATTACAATACATAATGCTAGAGGTGAACTCGGCATTTAGAAAAAATATATAATTTTAGAAAAATATCACAAAATTATGTCAAATTATAAATAAATGTCACCGGTCACATAAATTTCCCTTTATTTTTTTACTAGAAAGACCATATTGTCTCCGATCTCACGGAGGGATGCTTAACATAGAAATATTGGCAAATCTTGCTTTGATGCCATTATCTAAATAAACAATCACGTGAGTCGGCTGGAAATCTTTTTTGCTTTGATATATATTTTTGGAAAATCAAATGGGTTAATTTGAATAGATAAATGATCCAATAATTGCTTATACTAAACTAGAGTTGACATCAATATAGATCTCATATTTATCATAGATCCAATAAATCAATCTTAGTCATTCATTTTTAATCAAAGTTACTAAAAAACCATTTTTTACCTTTTTTGAAAACATATCTCGCAAACGAGAAATCTTCTAACTATAAAATAAGCCATAAGACGAGAATTAAATTATCTTTCATTAATACGCATTTTCTATATTTTCGACGATTTGTTTTTCAAAAATTCACCTGGAAAAATCATATATGATTTTTAAAAATCGAATCATATATGATTTTTACAAATCATATATGATTTTACAAATCATATGTGATTTTAAAAATCACATATGATTTGTAAAAATCGAATTATATATGATTTTCACAAATCATATATGATTTTTTGGGTCGAAATTTTGAAGAAAAAAAAATCGTTAAAATATATAGTAGTGCATATCTATAGAAAAATAATTTAATTCTCGTCATGAAATATTTTTATCGCGTAACAATTAACGGTTATGAGATATTTAATTTTAAAAAGGTGAAAGTTTATTTTTTAAATAAATGCTATTATTGGTTCATTGGATCATGGTAAATTTGAGATCTATATTGAACTTTTGCCTACTAAACTATACTCCCTCAGTCTCAAAATAATTGTCATTTTTTAATTTTTTGAAGCCTTTCTTTATCAACTTTAATATTTAATGTTTTTATTTGTGTTATATAATAATAGATGAAAATTATATCAATGAAAATACATTTTAAAATCAATCCATTCATATATTTTACATCAACTGTTATATAACACAAAGAAAAATATTTAAGATCAAAGTTAAAAAAAAATAATAATAAATAAAAAAAAAATAATAATAATAATTTTGAGACGGAGAGAGTATTTACTTTTAATAAAATTGCCGCTGTAAACAAAAGCACAAAACATATTCATAAAAGAATAAAAATAAAAGTTGGTTTGCACATATTAAGTATTAATTGAGACACTTCAAAATAGTTTATTTTAATTGCTTGTGCATTAGAATGTACTAGCAGGTAGGGGTGTTATTCGGGTTGACCCGGTCGGGTTCGGGTCAACTCGGGTCAAGCCTTAGAAAATATACCAACGACCTTGTTTAGAACTCGAGTCGGGTCAATTCGGATTCGGTCAACTTGGGTGGGTCAATTCGGGTTTGGGGTCAACCCAGTTTTTACATTGGAAAAGTGTTGTTGACCCGGGTCGATCGGGTTCGGTCGGGTCAAGGCTAAAATATATACCCAACCCGACCTTGTTTAGAGTTCGGGTCAATTCGGGTTGACCCGATTGACCGAATATAATTTTGAACCGATTGACCGACCCAATTGACTCGGTCGGTTCGGTCGGTCGGTCGGGTCTGGTTCGGGTCGAATGACACCCCTACTAGCAGGGTGTCCGCGCGATGCGGCAGCGGGTACCAAGTGATTAAATTTTTCGGCGAATAAATGTTATTTTGTTCTGGACTGCTAGATTTCAGATTTATGATTTGAAAGCTTAATTAGATTGTACATTGTGGTTAAATTGTTGTATATTGGGATTTGCTACATCCACATAAACTTTCCACAAAAAATCTCCACTCGCTGACGTGTCTGCGAGTGATTGTTTTTTGTAGGATCCACATCCCACAAAAAAACTAATCACCCACTAACACATCAGCGAGTGGAGATTTTTTGTGGAAAGTTTATATGGCCTTAGCATTGCTATTGTATATTTTGGTAAATGGGTGTTTTTAATAGTGTATTAATTGTATGTGTTAAATAATATTTTTTTAGTTTTATTTGTGCTTTAAATACTTGTAAATTATGCTTATTTACTTGTATTTGTTTAAAAATCTATTTATAGTTTATTCATCTGTGGAAGCTTAATTATATTATACTTTGTGGTTAAAAAGTTAAATTTTTGAATGAATGGATGTTTTAATAATGTATTAATTGTATTATACGAGTAATGTTTTTTTAGTTTTATATGTGCTTTAAATACTTGTAAATAATGCTTATAAAACAATATTTGCTTAAATTTTTTTTATAATGGTCTTAAAATAATAAATAGAAAGAAATTGTTTTCCTCCATTATAAGTAGTATAAATAAATAAAAAGTCGAAATATGCAAATCATCTCCAAAGAAAGTGTAATGTGTGTTTCATTTGCATCTTTAACTATATAGGCTATATTTGGCACATGAAAAGAGATTATACTTATTTTTGATAAAATAAGCTACTTAAAAAATAATACTATTTGTATGGCAGACATAACTTATAAGAGATTATAAGAAAATTAATTTTTCATAATTTCTAAAAATAAAAAGTTATTTAATGTGGCTTATAAAAATATTTTTTTTTAAGGTGATTTGGACAGATGAAATGGTTCAGCATTATGAGTCCATCATGGGTTATAAAGTGGACAAAATGATGCAGGATCAGTTTTATGATGATATTATGGAAGGTGTTAATGGTGAAGTTGCAGATGAGGCTCATGGTACTGCAAGATTCATGACGAAGAATGTTATTTCAAAGGGTATGGAGGGTGTTTCTTCTCATGTGCAAGGTAATATTGCATCTACTTCTACCCTTGTTTAAATGGTGATTAAAATTGCTTCATGGAATGTCAAAGGTGTAGGTAATACACTTAGACAAAATGAGGTAAAAAAGTTTATTAGGAGTAATAATATTAGTATGTTTGGTATGATTGAAACTCAGTTAAGAAAGAAATATAAATAGGGTATGTGATGATATCTTTGGAAATTGGAGTTGGGTGTCCAACTGTGTGGATAGTAAGAAGGGGTGTAGAATAGCTGTGGGGTGGGATCATAATATCTTTTCTGCTCAATTACTATCTCAAACTGATCAAGTGATGCATTTTATTGTTAAGAGAATTAATGATAATAAAGAGATATATGTTTCGTTTATATATGGTGAAACTAATGTCAAAGATAGAAGAGCGCTTTGGAAGAATCTAAGAGAGCATAGTAGTGGTGCTGGTGGTTTCCCATGGGTCTTACTTGGTGACTACAATATTATTTTGAACTTTAATGAGCATTCTAGTGGTATAGGAGTTAGAACTTTTGGAGTCCAAGATTTCAGAGATTGTGTGGAATTTTTAGATATTGAAGATGTCAAAATCACTGGTCTTTTTTACACTTGGATTCAAAAAAGAAGAGATCCCAATGCTGGTGTACTTAAGAAGTTAGATAGGATTATGGGTAATGTAAAATTTATGAGTGAATACCACAGAATGTTTTGCGAATTTCATGGCGTTTGCTTGTTCCGATCATTCCCTATTGCTTTGGTGTTTCCCGAGGTGAAGGGTAAGAAAATGAAAGCATTTAGGTTTATGAATTACCTTACTAGAAGAAGATTTTTGGAAATCATATGTAATTGGAAAGTTCTGCTTAAGGGGTATGCTATGTATGTGCTTGCTAAAAGATTAAAGTTTCTTAAGAAGCATATGAGGGTCCGAATAAGAAGAATGGGAATGTTTGTGAAAAGGTTAAAAGTTGAAGGATGAGTTGACTATAGTTCAAGCTTTAAGTAATGATCCTACTAATGTTAGTCTAAAGGAAGAAGAAGGCATGTATGCTTATGCTTATAAGCGGTCATATTGATGAAGAGATGCTTATGAAACAAAAAGCTAAGATAGAATGGGTTAAAGAGGGTGATTTTAATTCAGTTTATTTTCACAATATGGTCAAGGGTAGAACTGTTAAGAACAGGATAGAGGTAGTGTATGATGAGAGTGGGGCTACTTTTCATGGAAATGAGATGGTTGATAAGTTTGTAACCCATTTTGAAAGTTTCTTTGGTGCCTGTGATATGGTCTTTCCTATTGAAGATCCATCCTCCCTGTTCACTAACAAGCTTGATCCTGAGGTTGCTGTTGATTTGATTAGTGATGTTTCTAATGAAGAGATTAAGATAGCGTTATTTGATATTGAAGATAACAAAGCTTACGGTCCCGATGGCTACACATCCAAGTTCTTCAAAAGTCGTGGAATGTGGTGGGGAGGATACGTGTCTGTCTTTGTGAAGGAGTTCTTTTCAAGTGGCAAATTGCTTGGTGAGTTTAACGCATCTATTATCTCTTTAATTCCTAAAGTTATCTCCCCTAAAAGAGTTGTTGACTACAGACCCATTAGCTGTTGTAATGTGATATATAAGACCATAAGTAAAGTCATAACTAATAGACTTAAAATGGTTTTAAATGGGCTTGTGGGTGTTAACCAGTGTGCGTTTATACCTGGGAGACAAATTAGTGATAATATTCTATTAACTCAAGAACTTATGAGAGGCTATAGCTGGAACACTTGGGGTGGAATCAGTAGGTGTGCTTTTAAAATAGACATACAAAAAGCATAATGATACGGTTAATTGGCGCTTTTAGAATTCATCTTAAAGCAATTTGGGTTTCATCGATTATGGTTCATTGGATTATGGTATGCTAACCAACGCCTCTTTTTCTGTTTGCATAAATGGTGAGCCACATGGGTTCTTTAAAGGGCGAGGTTTGAGACAAGGGACCCAATTTCCCTTATCTATTCTATTGGTAATGGATGTGTTGAATCGATGGTGCAAAGACAAGTGAAGGTCAAGAAGGTTTCAAATATCATTGGGGTGTAAAGAGCTCAAGATAACTAGCTTGTGTTTTCATGGATGATTTATTAATGCTTTGCCATGGAGATATGTTGTCCTTGGGCTTTAAGGAGAGGTTTGGATGAGTTTTGTTTGAGCTCTGGCCTGTTTCCAAGCATGAATAAAAGTGAAGCATTTTTAGAAGTGTGCCTGAAAGTGTGATTGCAAGTATTAAGATGGTCATGCCTTTCACTGAAGGTCATTTGCCTATTAGATACTTGGGTTTACCAATGGTGTCTAAGAGACTAGCTGATAAAGATTGCAAGCCGCTGATTGAAATGATTAAGAAAAGGATCGGGGACTGGAGAAATAAGGATCTATCTTTTGCTGGCAGGTTACAACTTATATCCTCTATTTTATATTCGTTACAAGTCTACTGGTCTTCTCTTGTTATTTTACCTGCTAGCGTATGTAGTGAAATTGATAAGTTATTTAAGAGTTCCTTTGGACTAGGGGTGATTCTATTAGGGTATGACTAGTGTGGCATGGAAAGACGTTTGTAAACCTAAGAGCCGGGGTTAGGGTTGAAATCATAAGCTCGGAATGAGACGCTTATGGCAAAACATATTTGGAATATTGTTAGTAGGAAGGAGTCTATTTGGGTTAAATGGGTGAATATTTACTGGTTAAAGGGCAGAAGTATGTGGGATATTGAACTAAATAGAGGACAGTCTTGGTGTTGGAAACAATTTTTGGATTTACGGGATAAAATCAAGGAGTTTGTTCAGGTAAAAGTTGGAAATGGGAATGAGTGTAATGTCTGGTTTGATAAGTGGCACCCTAATGGTCCGTTAAGTAAGTTAATTAGTCATAGAGTGTTGGAACAAGCTGATTTGAGCATAAAGACTAAAGTGGTAGATATGATTCATGACAATGAATGGACTTGGCCTATGGAGTGGGATGATAGGTTTAAAGAGGTCACTTGTGTTCCTGTGCCTAGCTTAGTTCAGGATGTTGAGGATAAAACTATTTGGGTGGATAAACGGGGTGTAGTTAAGGAGTTTTCAGTTAGAGAAATATGGGATGTTATGAGTGTTGAGTATCCTAAGGTCATTTGGTATAAACATGTCTGGTTTAATCAATGTATTCCTAGACATGCTTTCATTTTATGGGTGGCTATTAAGGGTAGACTTAAGACTATGGACAGAATTTCTAAATGGTTTGAGGTACAGAATATGACATGTCAGTTATGTAATCAATGTAATGAGTCTCACAGCCATTTGTTCTTCTTGTGTCCTTATGCTAAAAATCTGTGGGAAAAGTTGAAACCAATGGCCAGGCTTGATGATGTATCTAATGATTGGGCAAGTATTATCTCCTTTATGTCTAACAAACCTGCTACTAATACTATTTGGAGTATAATTCAGAGGTTAGTATGGGGAGCTTGTGTTTATTATGTGTGGTAGGAAAGGAATTTTAGATGTTTTAAAAAGAATTTAGAGGTGAAGAGAAGTTGTTTAAAATTATTGTGGAATGGTGAGAATGAAGTTCTTTGGATTGGATATAAAGTTGAGTTCTAATACGAGTTGAAGTCGCCAGATTTGGGATCTTCAATTGAATAGGAAGGAGTATTACGAAGAATGGTGGAAGATCTTCTTAAAGATAATACTAATGATGGGTAGTTTTATGTTTGTTAGCTGGTTTGGGTGGTGGTCAATGGGTACTGGATTCTGGGCTTGTAATAGAATCTGGAACCCTTTGATTATGAGTATGAGTGGTACTAATGGTGTTATTATTTTCTGGTTGAGATGGTATTGGTGCAGGTATGTTATTATGCAGATGGTGGTGTATGCTCAAGGTCTCTTCTACCTATGGAAACTGTCATGGTGTGGATTGGATGTTTGAGTTGCTTGATGACTTTGGTGGATCTGTTTTGGGGAGGTCTAGGGGATGGTCACACTCTTTTTCCTACTCTTTGGTTTTTCCCTAGTGGTTTTACTTGGAGTAGGTTTTTTAAGGAGGAGACATTCACTAGACTGCTACTCTGGCACTCCTCTATGTTTATGGTGTGGGTTGCTTTTTGTGATGATAAGTATGCTGCATGCTCTCAAAGGATGGATGTTATTGTATCTTGCTTATGGCCTTGATGTTATGGTTCTGATTGGTTTTGTTATTAGAGTTATTAATCCTATGTGGGAGGGCAGTATATTGTGATGGATTAAGGCAGTTAGGCTGGCACCTTTCTTGTCTTATGGATTCAGAAGTGTACTGTTTTTCTCATGGGGTTGTACTCTATGTTGTCTTTCTTGTTTTTTGTATGTTTTGTTTATTATAGTTATATGGTGGTTTTGTTATTAGTTATGGCCATGAGCATTTAGCCAAAACATGCTAGTTAGGGATGTGTCCTAACAGTGTATTTTGTTTTGTGCTGGTTTTGTACTCTTTCTCCTTTTTGGAGTTCCTTTTCTTAATAATAATTTATTTTAAGAAAAAAAATATATATATATATTTTTTTTAATTTATTTCAAAGAATAAAGACCAAAGACCATAATCTATTTTTATCAAATATACCAATAGACCATTCTATGTCGTCCTATGGAGCTAATTGTAAATTAAATTAGGCATCGTTTTTCAAAGCTTGAATAATTAGGTATATGTTTTTCAATCACATTATAGGTGTTCATATTTTTAATTTCTGGTCGTCACAAGATACGTGTACATTTTATTTTTTAATCAAACGACACTTTAATGTGTTATTTAAAACTTTGCGAATTTTCAAAGTACACTTATTGTAAGACGGGAGGAGCATTTGATAATGAGTAATAGACTAATAGACCACATACGTAAACATAATAATGGCACGTTAGTCACTTTATGTGTTGAGAAACATTAGGATAAAACAACTAAAAGCTAACTTTCATTCGAACTTTTGGAAATCCCTTTTATCCTAAAAATTAAAAATATGAAAAGTTACCACTTTTTTTAAACAACCTATGTACCACATCAAACAAGATGAAAATTTCCTTTGTTACTAGGATTATTCTATCTATAAACTCGCGTCAATACATTAAACTCTAGTTATATTATGTCAACTCATCACAAAATCTCTTATACTATTATTTCTTTCATTTTTCTTGATATCAATGTCCGATACGTATCTTTCATTTACATAATTTATTAGTTCTACCAATGTTTTCTAGCTCGCTGTCCCTTTTACGCGTGCCTAGAATTCTGAGATGGCCTATAAGATTAATGTATAATTTCTAGTAAAATATTCTACTAAAACTTGAGATACTTGACAAAATGAAAAGACAGGTTATCTAAGAAGGTTAATTAGATAGATAAAACAGTTTTTAGACACAAGCGTAATGTTCTACTCCTTTAATCTCAATTTATAAGTCCACTTAACTATTTTGAATTGTATCAAAATAAATGTTTAGTTTATGTTTACAACCAATTGTAAAACGTTAAAATGGTAAATCTAAAATTTTATTGGTGGACATTGTAACGATTGCATTTATTTTCTTTCAAGAACGCACTTTTTTCACACCTATACCACATATTTCAATTGCATGTCTTAAAACAGTATATATTTTCAAAATGGACCCATAATTCAGGATCTAAGTTATTTAGATTATTAATTCATTCATACTCTAATAAATGACATGCCAAAAGTCTTGGGTAAAGGTTCTCAACTGCATGTTTTAAAACAATATATATTTTCAAAATTGACATATAATTCAGGATCTAGTATATATTTAGATTATTAAGTCATTCATACTCTAATCAAGATGGAAGAGGCATGTAGGGTGAAAAATAATATCTCTTGTTGAGAAGGGTGTAATGGTATTTCGTTTTACATTCATTTGGAAATAGTTGTGGGTTTAAAATTATTTAAAACACGCGAGATAGTTTTTGATATGAAAATTGTATGAGATAGTTAGTTAAAATTAGTTGCCGTTCTAAAAAGAAAATTTTTTAGTCGTACTCTAACCTTTTGATAAAGCATATGTATTGAATTAATCGTAACCATAACTAGTTACATGATATTGACACACTTCAACTAGCACTAACCTTGTAACTGGAAGTTAAACCTTTTGTGGAAAAAACGAGCAACATTTATGACATCAATTTCATTTCTCAAAAACAACACTATTATTTGGAATGCAATGTTGACATCTTATTTATATAGCATTAATTGTTTTCCAAGTAAAATTACAAAAGGAAAAGGAAGTTTGGCACCGTAATCTAGCCTTTTTAAATGTTTAGGGACCAATAACGTAACTTTAAGTTGCAAGAAAAAAAACGCGGCTTCATAGGAGTGGATAAGAAGTTACAAAATTATGTATATGTTATCGGCCCAAACCTATGAGTTATATTCATCCAAGACCCTCTTACTATAAGAAACTACAAACAAAGCCCCTTATTCAAGGTTTTGTTTTCTTCCTTCTTAGTCACTATAAAGTCGTGAAAACAACGGGTTTTGTTTCTTTCAAGTAAAATAAAACAACGTGTGAAAAATAAGTAGTAACTCCATAAGTAGTTACATATCCAATCAGCTCAAAATTGTTAATACAAATAGAATTTGGTGTTTGCTTGTCGCAGTTGTGACTATCCCCAGTTATCTTTACTATATTGTAAAATTTACACGTATATGTTTTTGCAGTACTAACAGATTGTTTACAGTTAGTGTTCATGCATATAAAGATACACATCTTCTTTTAGAGTTACATCTTCTTTCAGAGTTACGAAAAAAATATTGGGTATAAAGAAACACTTCAATTTAAAAAATATATATATACAAAAAATTTAACAAAATAATCTAATGCATAGATAATTCTCATGATATATTTTGCTATTCTGATTATTGCAATTGGCACTTTGTATGAAACCAAAATAAGTTACCCCTCCTCTCAAAATTATTGTCATAAGAGAGAAATCATAATGTTTAATAAAAGTAGGGTCAGTTTAATTTTCAACCACTTAAATGGAATATTCCTCCACTTTATTCTCTAGTTTTTACTTAAAAAGTAAAGTGGCAAATTATTTTGGGACATCTTAAAAAAAAATGGACTATAATTTTGAGACGGAAGGGAGTATAATTTTGGAAGCCATAACAGCTGTTAAGCTTGTCATAAAATATCTTCTTTTGGTGCAAAAGGTGAACTATATATTAAGCGGATCAAATGATTACAACATAATAAAAAGCGATTTGAACACTCTCAAAATCATGATAAAACATCTATCTATATACATCCGATATCTGATATAATTACAACTTATATCAGACATCATACAAAACTATATCTCAGACATCAACTGACAATGCAAACTAAAGCTTTCCATCCATGCCCAACTGGAACCATTAAATTCACCTTTTAAGCACCAACACCATATCCTCTTGATTCCATTTCCAAATCTCAATTCAAGCTCAAACCACTCAACCAACATCCACAGTAGAATGAGCTGAGATTGAGCAGGCATCATCAAGAATGATATAGCCTCATTCATACTAAAAGAGGGGCTATACCTTGCATAGCTACATTTCCTCATCTTTATCCCTAGTATCACCAAAGAATCGCAACCTCACTAGATCGATTTATGGACAAAACAAGGCACCACTATGAAGGGACACACACCTCGGTTAGAACAACCACACCTCCTTTGATAGTGTATCGAATGGACCAAGAAGGATAATCTTTCACTCTCTCTATTTCACCCATCATACACTATCCACCCAGGCCATTTACCTTTCACAATGGAAGACCCTATTTTATAGTACATTCATACTGAATTAGACCTCATACTAAGCCAAAGATAGTTGTCCAATTTCCTCCCACGGCCAAATTCGAACAACATATGAGGATTATATAGTTACAATCACCGATTAGAACTCCAAGTTATAAGGTATCTTCCTATTGAAATGGTGCGCAAATAAAAAACAACATCAATTTTGAGTTTTGTTGTTGTTATCCAAGTATCCAAACACCTCTTTAAATGTCGGGGAATACCATATACATTCATCTTACCAATACAACCTTAGCATTATGTGCGACTTACTTGAACCTCATATGAACCATAACTTTGCAAACTTACTTGACCTCATATGTTTACAGCTTAAACTTATGTCCAAGCACCCTTAAGACAACAAATCACAACAACCAACAATACAACTACACATTCCAATACCTATCAACCATATTATTCCTCAATCCATATTGATAGCATTTAACTTCACACCCCAAACCTTCTCAGTACTACTAACAGCTTGGGATCTCTTAACTTCCAAACTAGTCAACCTCAGTTTAACTATATGACATAGAACTTGAAACAGAACATCCACACTTCTTCTCTCATCTCTAAACAGTCTATAGTTCCTTTCCTGCCATTCTAAATGCACACTTGCAGCCAAGCAAAGTCTTCTAACAATACTTCCAATAGCATTCCCATCGTACATAGTTGTATATTGCCTTACCAAATCCTGCCATTCTAGCCCATCCCAATTCTTTCCATTAATCTTCTCTATGACTTTGATCCATAGACCATTTGTGAACTTGCATTTAAAAATAAATGGTCATGTGAATCCATATATTCACAGCACAATGAGCATACCATCAAATCAAAAGAGCCTCATTTCCTAATCTTGTCCTGAGTGGTTAACTTCCCTGAACAACTAACCATAAAATAAAGCATGCTTAGGAATATTTTGTGAAAACCATACCAATTTGCACTAATGAACATCATCACCATTACTTTGCATATCATTATAATCCTGTTTAACAGAGAAATTTCATATTACCATCATTTTTCTTCCACATCGTTTGTCTCTTTGCTTCAAAATTCAAGATAATGCTAGCATTTTGATTAATCATTGGGAATTTAGCTACCCATGAACTTGGCCATTGCCCATTACCACTTTCAATAAATTCTTTAATGATCATGTTAGCTCGAGTCTCGCATTATATAAATCCCTATAGGAAATAAATTCACTTAGAGCTCCTAAATCAAACCATACATCAAACCACATAGAAGTACTTGCCCCATCACCTAATTTTTAACCATGTGTCCTTTACTTCTTGTCTCATTCTCAGGATATTCTTCCACCCCAACTATCATTAGACTCCTCATTCACTTCCCAAACACTCTTGTCTTTAAGTTTGAATGTGTTAATCCACTTTACCCATAAAAATCTTGTTTTTGCAATTGCAACAACCACAATATTTAATTCATCAAGCAAAGTATGAAACTATTTATATGTTATAGAGATGGTCATACATCTAACTAATTGTAAAGTTCTTGCAACTGTATAGTTCTTTTAGCAATTTGTTTTCTTCTTTACATTGTATAGTGCCCAATAGTATTGACTCTCTTACTCTAATCTCTCATTAAAAATGTGGGTAATCTATGTACTAGATCTATAACTAAGGGAGCTTAAATAAAAATATCTTCAACTTCAAGTTGATAAACCCACCAAAGCACATACGTCATCCCATTAATGTTTTCCATATAAAATTACAAACTAAACAACGTGAAATGAACATGTCCACCATATTTGATCATCCTATGCTACAAACGACTTAGTCAATGTCTTTCATGTAAACTCGACCACAAAACACCTTTAGATTACGACACCAAAAAGATATCAAGAACCTTAAAAGGTGTTGTGATTCGTACTTTTGAGACGATGCTTGTTCAACCCTTTAAGCCAATTTCAAAACCTTGAAGTTGCGATTCTTTTTTCTTTTCGTTCAGGTGATACGTCGAAAATCTCTAGCTTGTGTGCACTAATAAAGTTCTTATAGATGGAACTATTTTATTAGATGCTTTTGCTTTAAGTTTGAGAAAATTAGTTGCTAGTGTTAACTACTTTTGATGTTTCCTTTTATAGCAAGTAATATTTGGTTTGAGAAAATCGAATTGTTGTGATCTTTTAGTTTTTTTGGAAATTGTGGGTAGAAAGTTGTATTGGTCAATGATGAATGATGGTCATGGTAGCTCCAGTGGTTTGCCTCCTTTCATCGTCAAGACGTATGAAATGGTTGACGATCCCTTAACTGATATGATCGTCTCGTGGAGTCAGACTAACAAGAGTTTTGTCGTGTGGAGTCCACGCGAATTTTCCGGTGAATTGCTTCCAAGATTCTTTAAGCATAATAACTTCTCAAGCTTTATCAGACAGCTTAATACTTATGTAAGTCAATCTATTCTTCCATTTCATTAACAGTTTGTTAAACAAAATACCAAGGTAGTATTTTCAGAAGATGGTTTTGTGTTCCGTCTGCGTCATTAACTTTGTTTGCAAAATGAATCTCTCAAAAATCAGCTTTCAGAATGATGATCTTGATAGGAAAATGTTTAATTTAAGGTTAATAACCTTTAAAGACTATCTGATAAGCAGTTCTGCAGAATGAACTAAAAATATCTCTTTTAGGCATTAAAGTTGATATTTTGTCTTTCAAGTATTATGACCATTTTACCATTTCTAAATTTTTTGAAATACTTTTTTTTCAAAATTTTTTTTCAAAATATTTTTTGAATTTTTTTTTCGAAATACTTTTTTTTGAAATTTCAAATTTTTTCTAATTTCTTTTTTTTGAAATATTTTCGAATTAAAATGGTCATAATACTTAAAGAAAACAAAATGTCAACTTTAATGTCTAAAGTTATTTTTTTATTACGCAGAATCGCCATTCTCGACAAAGATAATCTTTAAAGCCATTATTACCTTTAATTTATGTATAAAAACAAACAGGTAAACAAATGAGATTTTTCCTTGTTAATGATTCAGATGTACAAAATGTTAAATTTACGTATAAAAATGTGAAGTTTACTGGTTACGAAGTATGTTGGTATATAATTCAAACAAAGCCATTAATAGAAATGTTTATCTGGTTTTGTTTATAAATCTTGCAGGGTTTTCGAAAAATTGATCCTGAACTATGGGAGTTTGCAAATGAGGATTTTATAAGAGGTCAACCGCATCTTTTGAAGAATATCCACAGAAAAAAGCCGGTTCATAGTCATTCAGTCCAGAATCTTGCAAACAATGGAGCTTCTTCATCATCTTCATTGACTGAATCCGATAAAATTAGATACATAGAAACTATCAATAGGCTACAATACGAGAAAGAAACACTTTCTTTAGAGTTTCAAGGACACCAACAAGAGCAAGAACGATTAGAACAGGAAGCACGTGCATTAACAGATCGTTTAAAGCGTGCTGGCAAACTCCAAAAAGATATCCTTTGTTGTCTAGATGAATTCTTGCAGAAACCACGTCATGAGTTCGAGTTCACACCACAATTAGTGCAAACAAACGATAGAAAGAGGAGGATGTCAGTGTCACCTGAAACTAGTACTAATCAAGTTTGTCCTTTTAATATCCCAGTTCGTGAGAGTATAAGCGCTGACGCCCTTTTAGCATTAGACACAGAATTGGTAGAGCAACTGGAATCGTCCCTCACGTTATGGGAAGGTATACTCAAAGACGTCGATGACACTTTTGAGAAACAAAGATGGTCATTGGAGTTAGATCACGAATCTGTAAGTTGCCCAGATAGTCCAACTATTACCTACCCATTAGAAGATATCAATATAGGTTCTAAAGAAAGTAAGATTGACATGAATTCCGAACCGGATAATGCTGTTGCCACTAAAGAAACGAGTGTGAATCTTAATGTTAACGATGTGTTTTGGGAACAGTTCTTGACCGAGAATCCTGGTGGTTCGACGACTAATAGCGTTGAGGAAGTTGCACAAGCGGATGTAAAAGAAGTTGATGGAAGGAAGTTTTGGTGGAATATGAGGAGTGCAAACAATCTTGCTGATCAGTTAGGGCAGCTAACTCCAGCAGAGACAACTTGAGGATGTAATTTATATTGTTTTTAGGGCATTTTACATGTAAATTACCTTATAATGATGAGTTTTTATGTTTGTATATATAAGGAAATTAATCCAGACCTATATGTTTTGGGTTGATATGTTGTATACACTTTTATAGTAGACCTATATGTTTGATGTTCGGTTAACCTTCACATTTTGAATTGCCTCTTCTTCAGTTACCAGACTGATCTATAATTCAAAATGTGAAGGTTAACCGAAAGTCAAAACATTTATAGGCTATGTTTGTCAAATAAACCAAGTATTGGTTACGACTTACAAGAACATTGAACGATAAAAAAAAAAAAAAAGTAGAGCCGCAATGATTCCAACAATGTGACATGTTTCGTGAAGCCTTTGTACATGTCATTTGGAGGTGTTTGTTAACTTGTATTACAGAGTAATAAGTTTTGTGTAGGTGAAGAGATATCTAGACGTGTCTTATTCAGAATGATTTAAGGAATAGTAGTATATACTTACATTTTACTATAACACGACATTAATTCACGATAGAAAGAAAATGTCGACTACCTCACACTTGCAGATGTAAACACAATCCGACATAAAAAAAAATACAATTTTTTACCTCGTTTAAGCTTATATATTTCGGCATGTGAGCTAAGTAAGGATCCTAACAGCAATATCATGTATTACATTATGAGATTAACCGAACTATGAACATATAAGTAGGATGTCAAAGTCTCCAGAAATATGCCCATGATGAATCCGGAAGAAGGAATGGAAGGTATATATCACTTTCAATAATATAAAATCTAATAAAAGAACTATCAACACGTCTCCATCACTTTATTTGGATCCACAAGAGTGAAGAGCCATAAAGTTTCAAATCTGTGTTTTTTGACTAGTCCAATTCAATCTTTCTCCTCATTGACTATGAATAAAGGGTCCCATTTTCAGCATTCAAAAAAACATAGACACATTAAATAAAAAGTTATGTGGAACTTGGTGTTCTACAATGAACAAAAGGATGCAATTTAATTAAAAGAATACAATTGTTTACAACTACAAAAGGCCTACAAAGAACATTGAAAACTAAAATATATAAGAAATGCACATTTGCCTTTCCATTGTTCTTGGAGATGACTCTTATTAAAGAAAGCTAATAAACCGATAAAATTGATTTCTAAAAATGAAAAGATTAACCCATTGTACATGTCTTTGTATTACCTCGGTGATCTAGTTGAAAGACACCTTCCACAAGAGACGAATCTCAGCAAAGCCCGTGGCTTTCTCGGTCTAAATTTTAGACGAGAAATCTGCATACAAAAGACTCTTTAGTCAGTTTACAATAATAACAAGTCAAAGCGTTAACTGTAAAAACGGGTGGGTTGTGTAACTTTATGTAATGGTCAAACAGGTCGGGTTGGGTCTAACTCGCAAACACTTTTGTCCATTTATTACTTAAAAGCTATAATAACTAATGTATCATGATTGCATAAACAATGTTATTACAACACGTTAAATACTTAAAGTGACTCGTGTTAGGTAGTAGCAATTTTAGTAGATTAAAGTGTAATTAGTCTATGTACAGGATTTAATTATATTTAGCTAAATAGAGTTAGGGTTAGATTTAAATTAAGATTACTTGGTGTGCAAGACAAACAAAATACTATGGATTTCTAATGATGGATTGTACCCCTCATGTGCGTATTGTTCTTTACTTTTGTCAATTATCTTGTCTCTTTGATTAATTCCGTTAAGCTCTCAGGTTTGTTGGAGGTTTTTATCTAACAACTCATTTGAGAAAACACAATCCAAATTGACCCATAAAAAATGGGTCAATTTCCATATTTAAAGTTAATAACCATAGTAAACAAATACTTCATGTTACCTTCCGACGAGCAACTTTAGATGCCTTCCAGCACAACAAGCTTCTTGATCTCGGTTCCATTCTTCTGCAAGTTTAAGAAAGAAAGTTACTACTTACTACAAAGATTCATCTAATCAACACACTAATTGGTGGCCCATTTGACCCATTTACTTATGACAAGGCCGATTATGATCATGTTTTATCTGTGACGGGTCAAATAGAAAAATAGCTTAAAGATAACGGGTCAATTAGGTCAAACGAGTCAATGGGTCGAAAGCCGCATAATGTGTGTATTTTTTTTAACATAAGACCCTCAATCCTTTTTTTTCTTTCCAAAAGTAAATTAATACGCAATTCTAAAAGAAACGTAAATTAATACACATACTATTCTTAATCATATTTGACAACCAAAAGTTTGAAGTTTTAGACAAAAGATTGTTGTTGGTCAACCCGGCCCATATCATAATGTTTGACCATTTACCCAACCCATACACTTTGCAACCTTTAAATGTAATTTTCGAGGGTAAAAGGAAGCTTACAGATTCTCTTGTTCAAGCTTTTCAGCCATGGAAACAGCTTTGCGTGCCGACCAACCGTTTCTTTGTGATTCTGCCTGCTGGATTACATTCGCAAGAGAGACTTTACCTTTACTATGCTCCTACATTGATTTTGTTCCCTAATATTCTTTGAAAACTTACACTTGAATTCTTGTGAGATGAAGTAGCTTCTACTTTATCATTGTTATCATAATGTGATATAGCTTTTCTTTCTCTGGGAGACGCTTCTACTTCAATGATCTCACTTCTTCGTTTTTCATACAAGTCTTCTTGGGATGCCCCTGATTCACTTCTCATTTCAATTGTAACGGGTGATCCAAGTACTTGCTCAAACGCTTTCAGAATGTGTGTTTTAAATTTTTCTGCCTTTGATTTTGTCACATGCGAAGTGAAAATAAGGTGAACCGTTGGAGCTGCAAAATGAAAAGAGTGATTACTATTTTCGACTTAGAAAAGAATCAGATAGTGTATCAAACTAAGGGGTGGTATGGTGTTTGGAAGTGCTTTTGTTGTTTATAGTTGTAATAGTCATATTTTGCTGAAATGCTGATTACTGATTAGTTGACAGATAAAACAGCCAAAAAGAACATTAAGGAAAAACGTAATATGAAAATTTGAAGAAGTCTCTCGGATTAGGTTAAAGGTAAGGTTACGTTATATTTTTATTTTACCCTTAATAATCTGTGTTGCTGCCGATGCCCGATGGTATTATACTAAGTCACTAACTGGCATTTACAACAATATAACCCAAAGAGACAAGATTTATGGGAAGGAAAAAGCACAAGTAAACAGTATAATAAAAGTACCTGCACCGAAACTAAGTGATGTCATCTTCCCTTCCTGATACAAGAACTCTCTTATGCTATTTATTTGAATATTTTCCAGCACCTCCAACCAAATTTCTTCGATTTCTTGCCTATATATACCTTCTTTAGATTTCTTATGAATTCCACTAGAACTTCCACCATTTTTCAAGAATCCCCTTTGCATTCCAACTGGCTCACCATGGTCAAAGTTACTTTTCCGGGACCCATCTCTTCCACCGCCCCCCAATGGACTGTGATGAATGCTAGTATCCACAGACGTTGCAGGTAACACATACTGCTGATCAGGAGCAAGTTGCAATAGCGCAGCGGTCAACCAAGTCAACTTGTCACTCGACACTCTGAGCTGTTTTTCTGCTTCAGATAGCGTCTTTAATGCTAACCGCAACTTCTCCATATCTTCTTTAGATACTGAAAAATAAAACTGAATATGTAAGATAATGATGAAAAAAAGATTGCGTGTCTTATAATTGGATCTTAATGAAGTAAAACTTACAAGCTTGTCGTCTAAAGAACTTCCTTTTTGGTCTTTCTTTCATGAAATTATAACTACCAGCAAGAATATCGGTTATTACAGTTGCAAGTTGTGACATTAAAGCTAATGGCTCAACACCAGACTCCATAATTTCTCTTAGATGTTTCACGGTATTAACTGTATCTGCTGATAATGCGAAATCGAGTAGGTCGACTAACTTGTCATCAGATATAAGTCCCACCTGTGATTACATATATAATTAGTTATCGGAAGCTGGTATTATAATTTTATAGGGGAAAGTAGGAGAAATACCAGTTCTTGAACAAGAGGAACAGATATTCTTTGCCCAAGAAGACTCAGTTGCTCGAGTGTCATTTCAGCATCCCTTAATGACCCATCAGATCTCGAGGCTATAAGCTTTAGTGCATCTTTATCAATTTCAAAGTCTTCTTTAGTTGAAATCCACTGTAGCGTATAGATAATATCCGCATCTTTCAACTTTGGGAAGAAGAACTTTTGACACCTGGACACTATTATATGTGGCAAAAGGTCAAGACTTGAATTAACAAGTACAAAACCATACGCCTAGGAGCTCGATCAATAACCTTAGATATCGCACTCCACCATTCTGGAGGCAATGTACCACAATCATCAATAATGAACACTCGGTACTGTGAAGGTTGATGAGAAACAATCATATTTTCAATCATTTCCATAATACCTTTGTACCGAGATTATTCATGGGACCTACTTCTCTTACACTCGATTCTTCCCATATCGTGTGCTACACAAGAATTGCAATACCCGCACGGTTTTGGATGATCCAAAGATTGGCGTTAATGCTCGAGCAAATATTCGTGCACACGAGGTCTTCCCAGTGCCATGGGGCCCATAAAATACATAAAGTAAACCAACTTTCCTTTTGGCTATAGCATTTGACAGAGCTTGTACTGCTAAATTCTGTCCCACTAGATCACGAAACGTTCGTGGCATATACTTTTGAGTGAGATTTTGGTGCCTACTCTTGTGTCGTTGGTTGCGGGATCGAGCTTCTGAAGCGAGATCAGAGTCTATTTCACTATTTAATAAGTTATCAACATAAAGACCTAACTCACCTGAATAATTATGAACCCAAGCAGACCGATTTTCTGCACTGTCTTGAGACCCGTCCATTAATAAAGGCAGTGATTCACCATTAGTAGATGACGTTGAGTGATCAGACATAACGGGCATTTGACTCAAGTCTCGTTGGCCACCTCTCTTTGACCTTGAATCTGATAAACCACATGAGAGACTTCTTCCCATATCAAGAAATGATTTTCCCCGATCGTGAATTCTTGACCAATTAAACGGGATCCCACAACTATTCTTTGGATCCCCTGTGACATTCTGTTTACCACCATATTCTTCTATATGTTGTTTTGAATGCGATGCACCTTCATCTACGAAATTAGAAGCCATTGACATCTCGTTTTTGGCTACCCGAGGAACTCTTCCTCTACCTTTAAACTTACGCCTTTTGCCCCTATTAAGACTGTCATGTCTTCCGTGTACACGATTATGTGATGAAGCTACATTGTCGCTATCGATAGGAACATCATTTAATTGCTGAGAAAGAGTCTTCACTTGATCCTCTTGCTTACTTTTCCGCCCTTTTTGTTTGCTTATATTATCAGAACTTCCTGGATAAATATCACGAGCCAAATTAGCAGCATCTAATGGTGAATCACCTTTAAAGCTTCTTCCACTAGATTCTTCTTTCTTGTCTCTTCTACGAATGACATTGCTCGGGCCAACATTTGAAGATGAGTTACCTGATAAAGCAGTGGACCGTCTTCCACCACCACTAACATCCTTTTCGACCGGTTTTGCTTGCTGGTCCAGGGCAGAAGGGGACTGAAATGCAGGTGGACTCATGGACGGATCTCTTAAAGATCGTGACCTTTGAAGAACAACAAGGTCCCTAATAAGGGACCTATCGGTCATTATAGGACTATTTTTATGCATATGGTTTTTCAAGTGAATACAGTTTGTTAAATGAATATGGTTGCGTAGATGATCACTAATATCACCATTAGCATCTTTAAGTATCCGATCACGAACAACTCTGGTCATGATCCAGTTCTGGCTAACGCAAAGGAACAATAAAGGTAACGAATCAGAAATAATGGCATTTTTTTCTCATTTATGTCTCTCAAACACCCATAGAAACAAATACTAAAAATCAATTCAAAATCTTCAAATGCAATGTAACACCCTCAAATTCTAATCCATCACAATGCAATCAATTTTAAAAACCACTGAATATTCATAACTTATATTAGCTAACACCCATTTGAATTAACCTAGAATAACACTAAAATCAAGTCAAATTTAGTAAATACAAGGTTACCACCCCAAAATCTATTTAATTACAATACAATCATTCTAGTAACAACCCAATATCCTAAACTGAAAATTAGCCAAAACCCATTCGAATAAACCAAAAAAGATAACTTCTTGTGCTAAAAAAAATCTTAAAATTGAAATTAAACAAACCACACTTCAAAAATGCAATGACAACATACAAAACACTAAAAAAACAAAATCTTCAAATACAAATCAATGCCCCAAAATCTAATCAACAACAACCCATTATCCTAATCTTAAATCTAACTAAACCCATTTTAACAAACCTAAAAAAATCACTTCTTATATATACTAACACAAAATCATATAAAAAAATAACAAAAGCCCATATCAAGAAACACATAAAAATGCAACTTATAAACCATTCAACACCCACCCACTTGAGAAAAATCTGTGAAAAACATAAATTTGGTAGTTCACTTTATATTAAACAAATACTTAAAAATCACAAGAAACAAGTTAATAAATAATTCACCTGAATTAGAGGCAAAGATGCAAGTGACCCGTTGTCTTCATTAAATCTGAGATCCTTTTTCTTTTATTTAGTTCACATGTCTGTGTTTTGTTTTTTTGAACACGCAGTTGAAGGTGGAAATGTGTTTATTTTAAACACAAGGGCTAAAATGAGTCTACTAGTGTTAGTTATTTAGTAACAATAACATAGACTGTGAAGATGGTGGTCTAGAGAGAGAGAGAGTGAGAAACAAGGGAGCATGGGTGATGTAAGATTTGTTTGATGCTGACAAACAGTGCTTGGGAACTTGACACTTCATTTGCTTAATGAAACATTTTGACTGTTATGTGTTTGTGAGTGAGTGTTTATGTCAATCATTTATTTGAGTCAAATAATTTTGGTTTGCAGATTTGATTGTTGAATTAAAGTTTATTCTTACAGTTTGGTATTTTTTTTGTAAATATAAATTAATTATCTCAAGTATAATTTTGGAGATTTGATTGTTGAAGTTTTGAACCCAAAGTAACCCTAAGGGCCTGGGCACGCCACCTCTATCCAATAAAACCTTCCAACTCAAAACTACCCTAATACTACCCTAACACTACCCTAACAAGTGAGAGTAGACTTCTAAGACCAATTCCAATTTTTTTTTTTAAATACATAAAATCACATACAATATTTATAATAAAACATATCATTTCATTAAAAAAAAATTACATAATACATTAAAAAACATAACCTAATACTTAAAAAACTACAACTTTAAAATTGAAACTACAACTTAAAAAAAAAAAAAAGCCTTCTTGAAAATATGGGTATCTCGCTCAATGTCACCCACTATTTGCAAAAACAGCTTTTCTCCATTCGAATTTTTTAAAGTAATCGTCGTTGTACTTTGGTGTTTCAACGAACCAATCATTCTCTAAAGTTTCAAGACCTATATCCCGATGACGATTTACGCTAGTTCGGCCAGAGCTTGCCGTGTCTTCATAATATCGAGCCGCTTAATTGAAGATATTTTGCAACGAGCTACCCGTGGATATCTCGTTGACGAAGAAGGAACAACGAATCCAAGAATCGGTAGACATTTTTTTTGGAGAGATTATTTAGTGTGTTTTTTTTTTGATATGTTAAAAGGTAATTATATTTTTGAAATGTAAAAGGTGTTAAATAGGAAGAAAAGTTTTTTTTTTTTTTTTTTTTTTATTCGGCTACTAGCCGCTTATGCAACCAAACGCCCCCAACGCCTTTATTTTCCAACGGTCTTCTTCTTCACCACTCTGCAAATCCAACCCGAGACACGAACCCGAGTATGGCGGAACTGTGTAGCCGTCGGGTTCATGAACCCGCCTCACCCGAGAGCTACCCGTGGTACCTTATAGCTTGGTATTTTTTAAATATAAATTAATTATCTCAAGCATAGTTGTCGATCCCGATCCGATCTTGTGATCTTACGATTTTACGACATCGCAAGCAAAACGATCCGGATCCTACATAGGATCTTTCAAGTTTAAGATCTTATAGATCCCGATTCGACCATACGATTCACGATCTAATCCGATCCGATCTTACTTTTCTCGGATTACAAACTAAAAACTACAAATTCATGAGTTTTTGTTTGTAGAATTCAAAACAATATGTTAATCTTTTAAACATTTTATAATCGAATTTAAGACAACATTTATATGAAACATTCATAGTATTTTATTGTTATAATGTATTAGAATTTGTAGATTTGTATAAAATTACATAAACTATTAAAAATAACATTAGAGTAGGATCTTAAGATCCCGATCCGATCTTACGATCACGATCTTCAGAAAGACCAAAACGATCCCTGAGGATCCCGATCTCGACAACTCAGATAAGACATCTTTTAATAAAAGAATAACTTTTTTATTAAGTAGTAGGAAAGCCTAATTTTAAATCGAAGCTCGATTGGGTAATAAATGTCAAAGTTGGTTTCAATTTGGTTAAATTCATCTAAATTTCATTGAACAAAATAAATATGTATAAAAATACATGTGTTGATATAAGAAGTAAAATAAAAAATACTCCGTATAACAAAATGAATTAGTCTGAATGCATAATCCTTTCAAGTGTATATACTGGAAAACGGCTATAGAGAGTGTTCTTATGATCTATCTAGAACCTATATTCAAATCGTAACGGAAATTTGTAGCAAAATTGTGGTACAAGAGATAGTCTGCAGCTTAGAATGCATGAGAGCGTTCCAATTTTTGAAGACCCTTGTCCTTTTAAAGATTGTAGTGATTGATCACTATGATTTACATATAAAGGAACACTACATTGAGATGATCAGTACAAGGAAATCCTCTATTCGTTTTACATAAAGATGCTCAGTCATGTAAAAAAACAGGATGATTTCATATTCATGGCCACAAGTTTAAGGTATGTAATCTTTCTAGTCGGATTCAACATAGGAACGACCAGTCAAATTGACTTGACTAAGATTTGGATAGAATGTAATCGGTCTGACAAGTTAGCATGGGTGAATGGTCTTTTGTACAAGGTGTGTGTTACTTACATGTACATATGCATGTTAATGTATCAAAAGATCGAGTCATCACATTACCATGTGCTTGTGCTTCCTTACCGAATGCAACCTTATTAACTACTCCTGTCATTGTAAGTTAACAAAAATTGTAAAAACGAAACATATGTTAGTTGCAAAAGCTAAACGTGACTACAAATGGGCTCTTGGATTGAGATGTGTAAAACAATGAAACATTGTAAGTTAACCCGCTTTTATAATAAAATGGATGTGTACTTGTGTTTGTATCTGAAAACGAATAGATTGGGATATTATATAGATTGAGATGTCTTAAACAAAATCACCATCGATACTTAGAGGCACTAATTACAGATACCCTCCAAACAATAAATCCAAAAGTCACAAATGAAGCACACAAATTAATGTTTTGAGTTGACCCTTGGAAAAAGTCAACACGTGAATCCCAAAAGCCTCACATGTTTCAAGCAATGTTTAAATGGTTGTGCGACTGTCAAAAATTATTTTTCTAACACTTCAACATAAAATTGGGCAACCGGGGAGGCATCGGGGTACATATTATCCCTAAAAGTCGAGGGTTTTTTCGTCTCTAGGGCTAGACGTAGTGGATGGTGATGTACCACCATCACCACGCGCCAACCCCACTACCTCTCGTCTCTAGCCGCGCGGCAAGGTCCAATTTTTGCACTTGTTTGTGGTGCAAACCACCTTTGGTGGTGCACACTTTTGTGTGTGTGTTTGTGCGGTTTTTGCGGCGATGTTTGTAGATTTTATGTGTTTTGTTGGTGCACGATAAATACACCTGTTTGATGGTGTGACGAATGGAATGCTGACGCTGACGCGAAAGTGATGAGCCAATGACTAATAACTCCAAATTTAATATATACAACTTAACCGATATATATTCCAGTGGCAATTCCGAACTCTATCATGACCGTCCTAGGATGTCATCTTACAAAGACATGGAAAAGCTATGTTTTGGGAGCATAAAGTCGAATAAGCATTACATTTTATCCGTACGTAGCCAAAACATTACCATATACTAAAGGACGCCTTCTTCATTTTTTTTATGATATTGACTACGTACAAACTAATTCATGTACTCTCCAAGAGATCATTGTTTCAACTTTCAATTCACAAGCCTACACGGCTACACAAGTGATTAATTGATTGTTCTAATTGGTTTGCATGCACTATGACCAATTGTTGTTGTATTAATTCGCTTTGTCATACTAAGGGGTGTTTGTGCAACCCTTCGAAAACGCGATTATTCGATTATCACGCCAAAACGAATAATCAAGTTTTGGTGTTCGTTGCAAACGTGATTATCATTGAATTTCTTTCAAAACGTTTTAAATTGAAGTAGCGACTTACTTTTGAAAACGTGATTTTGCAAACATCATTTATGCAAAAGTGATTTTTACCCAAACACCCCCTAAATCAATATATCAAGACCACTTGGAGATTCGGTTTTGGGTGCTGTGTTTCATCAAAACTCATGTTTTGTTCCTTTTTACTTGTTTTCACCACCAATAGTTATACAGAATTACTAAGTTGCCCCTCATAAGTGAGAAGAAAAATAAAAGATAACTTCTTTAGCCAGGAATTTCTCAATTATATAAAAATGTTCATGAAGGCTAATCTTTTAGAGAATTATCAAAATACTAAATTAAAGGTATTTCGAATTTACTATTCAAAATCTCTACAAAACCCAAATAACTTGGTCTGCTTGTTTCTCATCCATCTCTTTAAGATTTGAGAATGGTTGGGAAAAATATGTTTATTTTACTAAATAAGAATTGAAAATTGAGACTCATCCCGAATGTGCCACAAATTTTTAAAGAAAAGGTGTTACTCAAGTTTTGATGAATTTTGATTTTAATGCGCCTCGTTATATATTCTCTCTCATTTGTTGGGCCCTACTTAAAAATAAAATGTATATTAAATTATAAAATTTGATTATTAATTCAATTAAATACAAATTTAAGTCTTACTTAAAATAATTTTCTTTTTCTCTCATATATTAAATTCAATCCAAATTCAAATTCAAAATTTAAATCCTACACTCACCTACAAACAAAACCGCCCCTAATGTATCATATTATTAAATAATTTACTATTCAAAATCCCGCATATATGTACGTACAAATATGTACAAAAAAGTTAGATTTTTTTTACAATTTTATTAAGTACGGTGTATGTCTTCATCCACGCCTTCTTTAGTTACATAAACATTTATAAGTTTATAAAAATAGCAAATACCTAGGAACTATAAGAGTGGACGGTCTAGGGTGTTGTTTACTCGCTATTCGCCTCAAAAAGCACCAATGGCTAGCCATAGTGCATAGGTGCTTTCACGTTATTCATCCATCGCCATTTTTGAAATTGATGTGATTCGCTCATTCTATTTTTTTCTTTTTCTTTTCGAGTGAAGAGTTTTTTTCATGATGCCTTGAAACTCATACGCAACAATTTGGGTGTTATTAAAGGTGGATTTTAGTTATTGGGTGTTATTTAGGATGACGAGATGGCTTTGAGATTTACACACCAATAACAGCTTATTCGTCCTTTACTACACCTAACTCTCTAAAAAAGATATAAAGACACAATTTGTTATCACTATTTAAGAACTAAAATGATTCTAAATTACCTTGTGCTGAATTATATGGGTTATAAACTAATAAAATAGATATGACAACTACTAACCAACAACAAAAATACTCAATCACTCAGGAACAAGGTACGATGTAGAGGATAATAATACCCTAACCCGAGGGTTTGTCTAACAGTAGACAGACTATTTCTTGAGCGAGATGTAAACGGACAAGGTTTTTTCTGTTTTTGTTAATAATATGAGTGAGTCTTTAACTTAGATGTACGCAACATAAATGAGGTATCCCGTAGCTGATCCCAACCCTTCCCTAGACTTCTTGTGAGGAGCCTAGTGATGACTTACTAGTTACTACTAAACTATTTTGTAGTGGTTTGTTTTTTCTACCCAATTTGATTTTATCAGTATCATATTAATGCATGCATGTTTCCATTTTAGTTGATAACCAAACAATTCCTTTATACTGTTGAATAATGAAACCCGTAGTATTATGCTTATTATTGATCACTATTTATAATGACAATTACATGAGAGATATTAAACCCCATGGACCCGAAGCCCACAAACCGCCGGGCCTACTATTTATCTCTAATATTCCGCAATTCGAAGCATAAATCGCGAAAGTTTCTGATCAAGTAGAAAACAAAATAAAACATTAAAGCAATAACTAGTTATTTGATGAAAACATCTTACATCAAGCGAAGCAAATCTTCAAAACCGAATGTCACGAATCGATAAACCTCGAAAACCAAGTAACTCTTTTATGGATAAACCAAAGTATCCTCAAGGATAACCCAAAGTATCCATTGCAGAGAATAAGTCAACGTATTCTCTACCATTTTATTTTTATTATTGCATATCATACATCATAAGAAAGAAACTAAAATAAATAATAATACTAATTACGAGTAAAGAAGAAAAGAAGATTGTTGCCATATTTGATGGTCAACGATGACAGACTAAGCAAAAGGAACACAAACCATAAAAGAAAGATTATAATGACAAAGAGGCAAAAGAGATGGGTTGACGGGCTAAGATAGAGAGATTAGAGGGGTAGTATAGAAGAGAGATTGAGGAGAAGCAAGAGACCAAGAAGGAGAGGCACCATTTTTTTTTTTTTTTTTTTTTTTTTAGGTTTGAGACAGGAGATAGGAGGTTTGACGGGCCATTTTAGAAAAGAGGCTACCAATATAGCCACTCAGTCCGGCGATCGACCCGCCTCAAACCACGTTAGATAACGAAACCCGTAGGTATTATGCTTATTATTGATCACTATTTATAATGACAATTACACGGAGATATTAAACCCTAATGGACCGCGCCTCACAAACCGAGCTTGGGCCTACTATTTATCTCTAATATATACAAGATAAAATATTTAGAGATTTGTAACTTTATCGAAAGAATTAAACTATGGGATTTACTAGAGTTTATAATGATGCATGGTATGTGTTCACTATGTTTTTCTTGTCAACTTTCATGCGTAGCCGCAGGTGAACTACACAAAAAGCAAAAGGCTTTGATCTCGATGTGAGTGTGAGATTTAGAGGTCAATATTGTCAACTGAGTTTTCAGTTTTGTACAATAACCTAAGTTATTGTTCCTTTGAACTAGACATTTTCAAGCTTTTCCAATGAATATGAATCATACCTCCCATATGTATAACCTAAACTTTTCTATTCAAGTACCTAATACGAGTAATATAGAACATCCATGAGTAGAAAGTAAATCTAGTTAGGATTTTCAACTTTCTAGACAAACAAAAAGTTACGGCTGTCACCTTAAAAGTAGAATCAAACTCTTTGTCAAAAGTCACTTTTGAAACATGTTTTGTTAGGGCAAATATTTTAAAAAAATATCATATCGTCATCATTTGTTTTTTGTGTGAAATGAACAAATTTTTTATACGGTAATTTTTTCAAATTCATCCTTTGTTTTATAGGTAGTGAACAATTTTTTTATACGAGTACTTTTTTTTTTTTCTAAATTCATCATTTTAACGATTTCATGACATTTTTTGACATTTTGCCCTCGCCAATAGGATTTTTTTTTTCGAAAGAAAACGTCAAAAAGACTTTAAAACGATAATTTAAAAGAACAAGACTTAAAAGCAAAAATTTGTTAACTAACTAAAAAAATGACGATGTCAGTGATGACATACTTTTTATAAAATTTTGGTCAACGTTTATAAAGATCATATTCGCCATCATTTCATTTTTAGTATCGAACAAATTTTTTTCCTTATACGGATACTAATCTTCAAATTTGATTTTTTGAGATATCTTATGACATTTTCGCCCTCTCGCCTAATAAGAGTTTTACTATTTTGAAGGGCTAATATGATATAAAGTACTTTGAGTAGGCCGAATTTGAAAGATAAGACCAGATAAGAAAATTTTGTTCGACAATCAAAAGAGAAAATGATTTAAAGCTTGATACATTTATAAAATAATTTTCTTAGATTTTAAGAAAACAACTACTCCTATGTTTTAAAATTATCACAGGAGACAAAAATTACCAAGTTTAATAAAAGTTGGATAATATTAATTTTCAACCACTAATACTGAATATTCTCCTATTAAATTCTACGACATTAAAAACAGAAGTGAACAATTTTTGGAAACGTTTCAAAACGAATACGACAATTAAACGAGAAGGAGGAGATTTAATAGCATCAAATACCATCTAAGTTACTATCTCAATTAAAGAGTGTGATACTACACCACATCTTTTACGACGCACTATAATTGTGACATTATACCTCAGACGATACAAACCTAACGTTAAAATTATAAATGCACGCATCAAAAGCACGCATATAAGATCAATTCTCCAATTAAAAATAACAATTCTCAATGTTAAAGCACTCAAAGTTCCTGTGTATAATCTAATCTTCTTTATAGAATTTGTGTTTCACCAGCGAAACTTTAGATCCCCCTTTCGGGCCATAGCATTTTGTATGTGACCTGCCTTTCTTTGTCATTGTTTGGCACTTCAAATACAACTTGTGGAATGTGTTGATCCTCACAAGTGCAATATCGCCAAGGTCGTATGTTGATCAGGTCATTCATACGTTGTCCCTCTTCACAAGTTCATTTTGATGATTTATAACCTGTTTAAGATTGTTAGGATTTAGTAAATCCAGTTATTAAAGAGTCGGTCACCTCAAGTATATGTAATCGTTAGAAAGCTCGTAGTCGAGATTAGTTAATGTTTGGTAGTATTTAGTTAAGTAACACCGTGGAGGACGGACGGGTCTTTACCCACCGTATGCCCGATCCATGCCCGTAGGTGGCGATTTATGTAAAGACTATAAATACTCTCTACCTCCCAAGGTAGAGAGTTGGAGCTCATAATAAGATTTTTCTTTCTCTCACTAAAGTTCCAAACCTCTAACTTTCTCTAAAACATCATTTATACGCTTTGTGTTTATGGTTTATGTGTTTGTGAAATCCAATATGTTACAAATGGTATCAAGAGCCATGGTTTGATCATCTCTTACATATACTTGGATTTCTAGTGGTTTAGATGGTTTTGAGTTTGAAAAGTTTAGTGGTTTTTGCATCATTTGGATCATTTTTGTGTTAAAGTTTGAATTTTGGGTGTACTTTTGTGTTTAGAATCATTGTAAGTGCTTGGTTTTGATTTGGTAAGCTTGAATCAACGTGGTTGAGCTTGTTTTGGATTGAAAAGTGTGTTTTGAAGTTTTTCTTGCTAGCGACTTGGTTCTCGTAGTATTTTTCATCATAGCGACTTGCTTCAGTAAAAGTTAGCGAGTTATAGTGTTAGTTGTTAGCGACTTGCGCCTAGCGACTTGTCTATTGAGACAAGCCGACAAATAGTACAAGTTAGTGGATTCTCTACTACGGCTAGCGACTTGGTGAGGTTAGCGACTTGCTTCAGAAATTGTTAGCGAGTTGTAGTGTAAATTGTTAGCGACTTGATACTAGCGACTTGGATCTTAGCGAGTTGTTCTTTAGCAACTTAACTGTTAGCGAGTTTCTCTAGCGACTTGGTGCTTAGCGACTTGGACCTTAGTGAGTTGCTCTTAGCGACTTGACTGTAGCGACTTTGTGCACTAGCGACTTGTGACTTAGCGACTTGGTTCTAGAATTCTTAGCGACTTGGTTGATTTTGTTTGTAATACGCTTTTCTCTTGATTTAGTAAAATCCGTGAAAGAATCTATTTCCGGTTTAATCATAGAGTTATAAAATCCCGTGTAACTGCTAACATGTCTACCAACGTACCTACAATTATCTCCACTGTTGTCGAGGATGTTCAAGCAACGGTTCAGATACTGTCCACCTATGCTTGATGTAACCGACTACGACTCTTGGGCTCAACGAATCAAATTGTATTGCCTTGGAAAGGAAAATGGGTCAACATTCTCAAATCCATTGATGAAGGACCTTATCGATTGAGACTACAAGAGACTTAATTGATACAAATTGCAGATGGAACAATGATCTATGGATTAGATGCACTAAAGACGTATGATGAGCTCAATGATAAGGAGAAAAGAGATTCGATGTCGACATCGTGATTCTAACATTATACTTGTGGTCTTCCAAAAGACATCTACAAGCTTATCAATCACAACACCGAAGCCAAGGCGCTTTGGGATAATGTCAAGATGCTTCTCTCGTGTTCGAATTAACCAAGGAAGACAGAGAATCACAAATGTATGATGAATTTGAGCATTTTAAGATGAAACCGAAGAAAGTGTCTATGACTACTACGTGAGATTCCACAAGCTTGTGAATTATATGAGGAACATCAAAATGACCATGCCAAACATTCAAATTGAACTCAAAGTTTGTGAACAACATGAATCCCGAATGGCATAAGTTTTTCACCTCTATGAAGCTAACCAAAGGATTGAAGAACACCAACTATGAGCAACTTTATGCATTCCTTCTTAAGAATGAGAGACATGCTATGTTTGAAAAAGGATTCTTGAACAGCTCAAAACCAACTGTGGAGAAACAAGTTCATCAAATGACTCTACGACTTTCTACACCAATGTTGGAATTACCACCAAAGCTTCTCAAGTCATACCCACAGTAATGGAAATCACAAACTCATTCCCGATCCAAGTTTCAAGCAACCCGATGCCAATGCATTCATGGAACACTTTATCAATCAACTAGCTCTTATGGTTAAACAAAACTTAACCTTCACTCCACATACAACCATCTTCACACTAACAATGAAATCGCATCCAATCTACACAATCATGCTTTGGTCGAGATGGAAGGTTATGGTGCAACCAGCTCAAGAAAGGCAGATGAACAGGAAGAGGTGGAGTTGGTAGAGGATATGTGACAAATCGTAATCGTGGATGGAATCCAAATCGTGGTCAAGCTAAGCCAATTAAGTGCTACAACCGTGGTGGTGATGGACACATAGCAAGGAACCGCACTTCTCCAAAACGCCTCAAAAGACAAGATGTTACTTGTGCTAGCTCGGGATAATGGAGTTGTGTTGGATGAAGAGGAGTCGTTGTTTCTTCCGAGGGCAATGCCAAGACATATGATGCGATGTGGATGAGCACCAATTCGTGAGATAGGTCATAATCATCGAATGCCTTTCAAGTTGCGCATCGTGATGCATACGACTGACGCCGATGATGAACCCATCGCATGCATAATCTTCATGGCTAGCATTTCTCCAATGGTCTCTCCAAAGGTCTTATCATCATAGAAGTGGTCCATCCAAAGAATCAATCATCTCGAGGTATTAAAATTGTACAATAATGTTGATGTGCAAAGATACATGACAAAGTACAATCAATCGAAACTTTTGAGTCGAGATTGAAAATATGGGTAATATCAATGTTGTCCCATATGATCAATATGTGAAACAAAGTGAAAGTGAGACTGCATCTAGTGATGCATCTTCCGCAATCAATGATGACTATGTTTTTATGAATACACCGCATGTGCCGATGATTCTCGTCATCTCGAACGAATGCCTATAAAGAACAAGTTGCTATTTATGAACAACGTGCTAAGTTTGAGTTAACCACCCGTGAGCGTGAAATGGATGACCAAATGCGCATAACTATTAGAAAAAGTAATTTTAGAGAAGAAGTATTAAAACAAGATTTAAACTCCTTACATGAAAAGCTTTCAAAACTCGCTAAGCAAAACAAGAACTTCAAGAAAATGTTAAAATGCTTAAGCAAGAATTCAAAGTTAAGGAATCAAAACTTTGAATGATTTTTCTAATCTAAAAACCTTGAAAACAAGCTTGAAAATAAGTTGTACGCATAAGGAACACCATTCAGATCGCTCACATGATCACTAAGCATAGAGTTCTAAGCAATAAGCTTAGTATCCCCATTATTAAGGAATCCAACCCCGAGTATGGTAAGATAGCAAAAGTCGCTCAAAATGTAATCTATGATGGCAATGAGATTCTTAAACCTAGACGTAAACCTAGTTGCATTGAGTGCACCGAGGAAGATAGAAAACTAGATGATGCATCTAGGAGAAAATGAATAAGAAGCTTAACGATCATGCGTGTAAAGTGAATAACATAACGATCAAACCCCATGATTACACTAAGGAAAATTGGATATCCTTGAACATGTTTAAGCCTCAAACTCAATTAACCCTGCAATGGAAGAAAGATATGGATAAGCTAAAATTTAATGTAATTGTTGAAACAAACATGGAAAATGCTCAAGCTATCCTCCAATACACCAATGCATCTAGTTCCTAGATCTATTGCCACTAATAGCAAGACCTTAATCACCCACCGTTTGTTGATTTTGAGAAAACATGTCTTTTGGAAGAAAGATATGGATAAGCTAAAATTTAATGTAATTGTTGAAACAAACACCCTTTAGGAAAATGCTCACTGCCATCGGTATCCTCCAATACACCAATGCATCTAGTTCCTAGATCTATTGCCACTAATAGCAAGACCTTAATCACCGTATGTTGTTTATCACCGTTTGTTGATTTTGAGAAAACATGTAAGAAGAGAATCACACCTGTGGGATAACCGAGGGGAAAGGGTTTTGAACAAACTAAAGAATGTTATTTAACCGAGGTCATGCCTTTCTTCAAACAATTAAAAGGTCAATTTGAGAGTCTTCAAAAGGAATAAATTCAGATATTAAAGAAATGGAAAAGGAATTTGATGCAATGATAGTTGAAGTCAATGATTATGAACAGAACTCAAATATAATGAAGTTGAAAGGAAGAACTTGCACATCTTAAAGGAGAATTTGATTTCAAGTTGTGTTGCTCAAGATGTGTTTTATATCGTTACTAAGCACTCTATTATCGCTTCTCGATTTCATGAACTATCTATTGCATTGAAAGTTTCCCACGATCGTGTCATTGAGCTTGAAAACAAAAACTCATAACTAAGTGAGAAAATTGATCGGGATGATCACGATAATTTGGTAAAACATCTTTCTAAACTAGAAGTTGAACATTTTGATTTACAACTAAAATATCAACATCTTAAAGAAAATGTCAAAACCTCAAATATCAAGACATCCTCGATGTTCCGTAGTTTGATGCGCTTTTCGGATAAATAAACGTGACGAATGATTCAAGCTCATTGTAACACGATTAGAAAGTTGAAAACCCAAATCTCTCAATTAAAGGGTGAAAAGAACAATGTGACTGCTCCCAAATGCCTCCTCCTTTAGATTCTCAAGATTCTCAAACTTTTCATCTTTAAAACTTAGTTAATGCTTTACAAAAGAAAACGAGCTTTTCTAGAAGAAAATGAAAAGTTAAACGACACTTTAAAGAGTTATATGATTCAATGAAAGTCACTCGTGACAAAAACAACGAAAAATAACGCCTTTACAAAAAGAAATTGAGAATTTGAGGAGTCGTGAAAAGGAAAACCGCCACTTGTTTTTAATGAGAATGTTGCATCAAAGTCATCCTCGATCGCAAATATATCGTGATCAAGTAAATACATTCCTCCTCATCTTAGGAATAATAAACATGTGTTTCACAACTATTGTGCTCATCTTAAGGATAGTCTAGAATGTCTCCGTGAGATCGTGGAAGAGGATTTCGTAAATAAGCCTCTTGATAGAGAAATTAGGTTTGCTTGCATTCGTGCCAAACAACCTCAAGAGTCGCTAGAATGTTTAATAGCAACATGTCCTAAATCCTTAGGTACGAAAGGAAAGTCGTGATGCCTTGTTCTATGCCTAGTGCCAAGCATACAAGCCATTATATGCCCGCTTTAAGAAAGTGAACACTAATGTGCCTTCAAGTAGTTCGATCCCCGCACTTCTAGTTCAGAATGCAAAAGTAGCAAAACCAACTAATGTTCCAATTCCTCACAGAGTAAGAAGTGACACCAAAGCAAGCGGGTCAAAGCCTCAAGGCAACACAAAGAATGATAGGACCTTGCATGCTAGGAATGTTCAAGGAAGAGAGTAGAAGATCACCTTAGGGAGAATTTGAATAAGACTAATCGTGTTGATTCTAGTGTTAGCTCTAAGCGCATCGTAATTAATGCGACTCGCTACTTTTGGCAAAACATGTAATGATGATTGCGTTGTTTCACATTAATCTTGAATGCGGTGTGAATGATTTGTCTAATGTTGTTAAATGCCCACTAAAATTATTAATGTTAAAATTCAAGCAAAAAGGCAAAAGGCAAAGGCGAAAGAAAGTTAGAAAACAAAGGAAACCCACATGAAGGAAATTTAGTAACATAGGTTATCAATGGATACCCACCGCCATAAGATTAATGTGTTGTGCCCTAAATTTTCTAAGTCAATGCCCACTAGAAAATAGATGCCTCACGGTAGAACTATTCCTTAAGAAGTGAACATACTTTGAATGGGTCAAATATGAACAATAGCACCGCATCTACTTCTAATGAGTCCATTGTTTCTACTCGATGTGGGTGTTCCAATCATCACATTAACCAAATGGAACCCATTCTTGCATGGGGATCCCAATTATCCGCTTATCCATTCTTGTCTCGTGTTCAACCGCAAATCATTCAAATCGCTCGTGGTACCGGACTCAGTCGTTCCAAGCATATGATCGAGACCGGTCACGGCTCATGAACTTCGTGAGTAAATTCATCGAACTGTGAGATTCGAAACGATCATTTTGGTGCTATTATGGGTTATGGAGATTACGTGGTTGGAAATAGTGTGATTTGTGGTATATTATGTTGAAGGTCTTGGACATAATCTATTTTCGCGTCGGACAATTCGTGACTCGATTTAGAAATGGCCTTCGAAAACATACTTGCTTTGTTAGAGAACTTGATGGTGTGGAACTTCTCGAGGAACTCGTGGTTCAAACCTATACACCATCTCTATCGAAGATATGATGAAATCTTCACCCATCCGCTTGTCAAAAGGCTTCCAAAACTAAGTCATGGCTATGGCACCGCTGCCTCAATCACTTGAACTTTGGTACCATAAACAATCTTTCCGTAAGGACTTAGTAAGAGGATTACCTAGATTAAAGTATGAAAAGATCATCTTTGTTCACCACAATTGGGAAAAAGCACAAAATATGCCCACAAACCAAAACTCACAAACTCAAGAATGGAAGTTCTTCATACCCTTCATATGGATCCGTATGGACCAATGAGAGTGCAAACGATAAATGGGAAGAAATACATTCTAGTAGTTGTTGATGACTACTCGATTTACTTGGGTAAATTTTTGAGGACAAAGGATGAAACTCGTATGTCATCATCAAACTTATCAAACAAATTTCAGTTCGACTCAACAATACCGTTAGAATTGTTCAATGCATAATGGCACGTAGTTTGTTAACAAAGATTTAATTCGCTTTTATGAAAGTGTTGGAATCACCATCAAAGAAGTGTTCTACTAACCCTCAACGTAACGGTGTAGTTGAAAGACTAAATTAAACTCTTGTGAAAGCCGCAAGAACAATGCTAATTTATTCAAAGGTTCCAATGTTTCTATGGGTCAAGCCATTGCCACTACTTGCTACACCCAAAATAGTTCCCTTGTTCACACATCTCATGGAAAACTCCATATGAACTTGTCTATAAACGAAAACCCGATCTATCCTACCTTCGTGTTTGGTGCTTTATGTTACCCAACTAATGATGGTCAAGATGTAGGTAAACCAAAAGCTAAAGCGACATTGGAGTATTTGTAGGTTATGCACCAAATGTAAAAGGATACCGAATCTACAACAAGAGAACCCGAAATATCATGGAAACAATTCACGTTACGCTCGATGAGTCGATCGGTCAAATGGCTCCGTGACAATCCAGCCTGACCCGATTTCAACCTTTATCCAAGAGTCCTATCGCCTACTCTTGTTTCTAATCCTCACCAAAGAACTCCTTATGTACCTCCTTCGTAAGATGATTTGAAGAAATTATTTGATCCAATGTTTGATGAACACTATGAGCCAAGTGTTAATGATATGTCGTCCATCAACGTAGGTCGCCTCTATCCCCGCCAATGAAGTTAACCCTTCGCCTCAATGTCATTAAGTCATGAAGTGCTGCTCGCCGATCGCCTGCCTCATCAACAAATCATCAATCATCGAGTGTACACAATGGAAATGTTGCAATTGTTACAAATGATGAAAACCCTTTGCTCCTCCGTAAGATGAACCATTTGAAAACATATTTGCTCCCGAGTCATCATCGTAACCATCTTCTTCGTGAGATATCAACTCGCTACTTCAGCCTCAACAACAACCACATGAACACCTTAGAAAATGGACACATGATCATCCATTGGACAACATCATTGGAAACCTTTCCGTCCAAGATCCACACGGAAACAACTTGCAACCGATGCCTTATGGTGCTTCTTCAACTCCGCACTCTAAGATCGAACCAAAAGACGTGAAAACCGCCATGAATGAAGACAATGGTTCAATGCCATGCAAGAAGAAATTCATGAGTTTGATCGACTAGATGTATGGGAATTAGTACCGCCCAGATTGTGCAATGATCATTGCTCTAAAGTGGATCTTCAAAGTAAAACTTGATGAGCATGGTGATGTTTTGAAGAACAAGGCTCGATTAGTTGCAAAAGGATACCGCAAGAGGAGGGTATTGACTTTGAAGAATCATTTGCTCATGTTGCTTGTATCGAGGCAATCGTAATCTTCTTGGCTAATGTTGCAAGTAAGAACATGGTAGTCTATCGATGGATGTAAAGACGACATTTCTTAACGGAGATCTTAAAGAAGTCGTTTACGCCACCACCAAGGCTTTGTGAATCCATAGCATCCTACTCACGCCTATCGCTTGAAGAAGGCTCTTTACGGTCTAAAGCAAGCTCCAAGGGCATGGTATGATACGCTATCAAAGTTTCTTCTATCTACCGGATTCAAAGAAAGGAGCAGCTTGATCCGACATTGTTCACCGTAAAGTCGTGCAAACATTTAATTCACGCTCAAATATATGTTGATGATATCATTTTTGCCTCGACTGACCCCAATGAATGTGACCGATTTTCAAGTGAAATGGGTTCTAAATTTCAAATGTCAATGATGGGACAAATGCCATTTTTCTTGGGATTACAAATTTTACAAAGTTCCGGAGGCATTTTTATAAATCAATCTAAATATGCAAATGAGATTTTAAAGAAATTTGGATTTGATTCTAGTGACCCTATTGACACTCCCATGATAGAGCGTACTAATCTGGATGAGGACCACTTAGGGATCATGGTAGACCAAACAAAATTTCGTAGTATGATTGATCCTCGATGTACCTCACACCCAAGAGACCGTACATTCTGCTCACTGTTTGCATGTGTGCTAGATATCGTGCTAAGCCTACCAAAAGCACCTTGAAGCGGTTAAACGGGTCTTCGGTATCTCCAAGGAACCATCAATATGGGAATTTGGTACCAAAGGACACCGTATGTTACTAACACCTATGCGATGCCGATCATGCAGATGTCAAGATACACGTCAAGCACGCCCGAGGTGCTCGCTTGGGTGATAAGCTTGTGAGCTGGTCTTCAAATAAGCAAATGAGTACTTCTATTTCTCTACGAGGTTGAATACATAGCCATGTCATCTTGTTGTGCTCAAATCCTATGGATGAGATCCCAATTATCGACTATGGCTTTGAATTCAACAAAATCCTCTCAGACAGATAATAAAGTGCTATTGCTCTCTCATGCAACAACGCACAACACTCAAGAGCAAAGCACATCGACATTCGACATCATTTCATCGTGAGCAAGTAGAAAACGTGTGGTGGAACTTTATTTTGTGAGGTCTCGAATACCGCTAGCGTACATCTTCACCAAAGCTCTTCCTAGAGAACGTTTGAGTTTATCCTCCCACGACTTGGTCTAAAGAGCCTACAACCGAAACACTCAAACGCCTTCAAGAGGAAAACGAGGAGTAAAGGTCTTTCTTCATCCATCTCTTGTAAATATTCATTTCAAAAGCAAATAGAAAAATTTAAAACTTTCAAAAAAATTTAATTTGTCTTTTGTCATGTTTTTCTCGATTCGAAATATCTACGGTTTTGTGTCGTCATTCAAAGAATGACACGGAATTTAGATGTTGTTCGTTCTTAATGTATATATATATATATATATATATATATATATATATATATATATATATATATATATATATATATATATATATATATATATATATATGGGAGAAAGTGAAACAATGGTTTATTGTCATTTTAGGCAATAACCCGCTTTTCAAAGAAAGAACAGAGCCATGCTTTATCTTGTTTTCAAATCTCATGCTCGATTCTATAAACAATTACTTTATCTAATGAAAACTAATTGCTTTGAAAAATAACTCTGACCTTATTTTTGAAAATCATCCGCCCGATCATTTGTCAAAATATCTATCTCTCAATCAACAACTTATGTCATTGATTGAGGGGAGAATGATTTCAATTAAATCAAAAGGTTATTTTTCATACAATTGTTTTCGAAAGATAATCATGCATGTTTAATCAATGGAGTTTAAAGTCTCATAATCCGATCCTTATGAGCTAAAAAGTTTTCATAATCAAGTCACAATTCTCCTCAAAGCTTTCAAAATCAATTTAATCAACAGATCACAAATCTCAAATGATTAGAAAATTGTGATCGGGGGAGAATTTGTGATTTAAATTGGATTTAAACTGATGATTCGATAAATGGTTTCACAAGTGTTTTGCAAGCATTCCTCCCCACATGTGCCAAACGATTTCAAATTTTCCATGCACATGTTGAGGGGGAGCAACTTTTAAACCATAAAGAATTGAAACGTGATTGATTTGTCTCTAAGTGCAGGTTCCTTCTAATATGTGCAAAACTCTTTGAAACCTTGAGGCACATATTAAGGGGGAGCAAAATTGTGAAAACCTCATCCTTCCCCAAATATGCTTTATATACTTGATTTAATCAGAATTGATGTTGATATCTTTTAGAAAATGATATTCAAAGAAGTTAATTCTTCCTCTTGCCTCCGTGTGCTAAAACGATTTCTAATACATGATGCACATGTTGAGGGGAGCTCTTTTTCCAAATATCAAAACAATTCAGTACAAAATGCTTTGATAATATATCACAAGTATCTTGATTGATTTTCAAATGGTTTTCAATTGGTTCCAACGGCAGATGAACAATACCAAATAGACCACCAAACTTACTTTATGTATGGTGATATAAGGATGGTTAGGTTAGGTATTTGCTCCCATGATCCAGCCGTAAACCGGAGGGATCTACCAGGACAATCCACTAGATAGTGTACAAGTCCTTAGGTATGATGAAAAACGAGAAAATGAGAATATGGGAAGAGTGCGGATCGAGACGTAGCTAGTAATCGAATAAACCCAACAAGGTTCTAGTTATGAAGTCTCGTAAGCACCAAGGGGTTGAAGAATGAAAAGAATTGAATGAGAAAAGGGTGAAAAGAAATAGCCTCCATTTATTCAACCTTAGGCGTAAACCGGTTCAATTCATATGCTACCGGTGGTTACCAAGGTAACATCGGTATTGAAGACAAGACGTCATGGACCCAAAGGACGACCGCACTACAACATCCCAAGCTACTCAAGTTCCTCTTATAAGGGCTTGTTTCATTCTCACGGGAACCGACACTATCTATCGACTTTCTCTAGAGTTTGTTGATATTGAAGAAGGAGACCTCTCCCTAGTCTCCGACATAGGATCCAAATATGCACAATTGAGTCTAGAGCCACGAGATCATCAAATAAATCTCTTTAGGACATCACATTGAAGACTCTCTGTTTCACACAATGTGGAAAGAGAGATTACATCTTATGAGTCCCACGATTATCCTTGTGGTATTGCTGTAACATCCGAGTGATATGCAAACATATTCACAATGAAGATGGAAAGCCTTCGAGCCAACATCAAACAAGCTCCCGGTGGGTGGCATGTGAGATCTATCCAATAGATCAACCATGTGACAACCGAGCGTAAACAATGGGCGATTCAATCTATTGAATCAATCTCGTTCAGTTATGGATTGACGGATACCTTTAAAACCGATCATTGTGCTTAAAAATCCTTTTCCTTAGCACATCGACCGTGTACTAATATTTCAAAATAAAAGGTGTTTATGATTGATAATTGATTTTCTTTAAAACCTTCGTTGTATTGCAAAAACAATTTCTATTGAGCGGTACACGATTGTTTTTTTTCAAATCTCTTTCATAAATCGCTGAATCTCAATTCGATGGTTCACTCACTCCGTGTTGTCTTCTTTGAGACGCTTCGTTTGAGAACAATAGACCACCGCGAAACCATGTCAAGGAAATTCATCGAATTATACCGATCACAGCAAGATTTGTAATCGATCAACGGGAACCGTGGTCGGTACTCAATTCAACGAAGTGATCAAAGACACTTTCGTGCGCTTTATTGCTAATCGCTGTATGCAGTACGCCCGACGCTTGCAAATGATCGTAATGAAACGCTCAATCCATAGCCGCATGCTCACACTACACATTCATCTCTAAAGAAATCATGATAAGTACATCAACGACTGATATTTTCACTCCATGCTTCGCTACGCCGCAAATATCATGAATCAATTAAAGTCCGCCGCTACTCGATAAGAAGAAATCATGATCCGTAATGTGAGCATGTCGGTCCAAATGTCACAACATCACATAATACCAACACCACAATGGAAGAGTCGAGATTTATGTTTGCTAATGATCTCAAAGTCGGCTCAAAACTCATTATCACGTGGATCGCTTTAAGACCTCCACTAGATTAACCAAACATGCGAAAATGAAGAATCAATGACTACGAGCTACATAGCAAAGATCATTAACAAGAATCCAAGGACAATCTTATTGTAATATCTGCTTGTATTCTATGTATTTTTGAGGTGACCTCCTTTGGGGAGATTGTTAGGATTTAGTAAATCCAAATTATTAAAGAGTCGGTCACCTCAAGTATATGTAATCGTTAGAAAGCTCATAGTCGAGATTAGTTAATGTTTGGTCGTATTTAGTTAAGTAACACCGTGGAGGACTGGACGGTCTTTACCCACTGTATGCCCGATCCATGCCCGTAGGTGGCGATTTATGTAAAGATTATAAATACTCTCTACCTCCTAAGGTAGAGTTGGAGCTCATAATAAGATTTTTCTTTCTCTCACTAAAGTTCCCAACCTCTAACTTTCTCTCTAAAACATCATTTATATGCCTCTTGTGTTTATGGTTTGATGTGTTTGT